>JAKWBI020000504.1:0-34442 GCA_022664585.2 Zalerion maritima
AACCCCCAAACCCATGTTTTTAAATGCATTTAAATTGCTTGTTTGTACCGTGGGTGCCCCCATCCGGCCGCCCATATAAATGGTAACCCCGGTGCCCCCCCCCCCCCCCCCCCCCTCCTTTCATTCCTCTATTCAATCATAACATCAAAACACGCAACTCCACTGATCCATCCCCCCCCCCCGTAGCTCCAAACCCAAAACCATCATCATGTGCAGTCCCGCCTCCCATGTCCTCCGGCAAAAATTCAGCACCATCCAATTTCCCCCCCTTGTCCACCAGCCCCCCCCCTCCTCCGGCCCCGCGACTCCCTTCGGGGAAACTAAAAACTGTCGTCCGCGAACCCCCTGGCTCTGGAGCAGATGATTTCCCCCTTCAAACTCGCCCTGGTCGGTGATTTCTTCCCCCCCCCCGGCCCGCCTTTCCAGTACACCGAGACGGTCCCCGGCTCGCCCATGGGGAGGGGGGGGGGGGGGGGGGAGCATTGGGGGCCTGGTTGGGAGACGCCTGGGACGGGCGGCAGGCAGGCCGACGTGTCTGTCTGTCTGTCTCTCCCTCCCTCGGACGCCCCGGCCGGGGCCGCGAACGTCCCAGGCGCAGCTAGCTGCTCGACTCGTCGATCCAGCTGCCCGCGGTTGCTCTCGGCGGCGCGCGCGCGCGCGCGGCCAGCCGCTCGCAGTATTCCGGGAAGAAGCTATTGCGCGGCGCGCGAAAAGCAACGAGGCGTCAGCACCAAGTCACAGGGATGCGAGATGGGGCAAGACGAAAAAAAAAATTTTTGGAGCTAGCGAGGAAAGGAAGGAGGGAAGAAAGAAAGAAAGAAAGAAAGAAAGAAAAAGGGCTGAGCTTGCGTCGGATCGACAATCTCCCCCGTCTGGGCCTTAGCTTTCATCTCGGGAAGCAGCTCGGAGTTTGTCGTGGCCGGTACATTCGAGCCAGGAGTGTGCCCCGCCGCCGGCGTCGATGCCCGCGAGGAGGCCGAGAAGCGTGGTGGTGAAGGACCTCATTTTGTCTGCTTGGGAAATCGCCTTGCATATATATTGCGTGTCTTTGTTGTGTGAAATACTTGGTATATAGTGAGCGTCTTTTCTCTGCGTGCCTGGTGTATCAAATGAAGGTCCGGGATGTCGGTGAATACCGGCGTGTCCAGAAAAGAATGTGCATGATATGAAAAAAAAAAAATCGCTTCGAGCAATACAGCAAATGAACGGTATGGTATAGTAGCTAAATAGCTAGTACTATAGCAGCAAGAGAGAAAAGAAGAAGAAGAAGAAGAAGAAGAAGAGAACGTGAAGTTTGTCAAGTGACGGGTGCGGTGCGTAAAGAGCAGACATTAGACCAGACCAGACTAGACCAAACCAGACCAGACCAGACTAGACCAGACCACAGGGACAACAGTTTGGATGGCTGCTACCATCCCATGCTTATTTATAAGTTTAGACCTCTACATACTACTACTCTCCTCGGCCTTTGACTAAACATAGACTGCCCCCCCCTATTACGGCGGGGGGGAAGGTCATGGGCAATGGGTGGATGGGACGGGACGGACATGTCAAAGACGGAAAAAAGCAACCGCCACATTGGCCCCCCAGGTCAGAAACATTGGGAAGAAATAGACAAGTTGCCGAACGATGAGGAGGGCTTGGCCCGTTGGGGAGGTGGCTACGCTGGTATGCGCATTGGGGGGGGGGGACCTTTGGCGGGTGTGTTGACAATAGAGCTGCGTCTTGTTGCCGCCTTCGGCCGCAATGGACAGTACTGGCCTCGTTCGATACTTCAGGGAGAAGGTGTTTTCTTCGCCCATATCATTTCAATCTATGTAGATACTAATATCTACGCCAGACGGGCCACATCATTTAACGGTGCATTCGTGAGATTCGCCATCGTAACGTCGTAACATTTTTGGTTCAACAAAAGAGGGGAGGAGCTATGTAGCTGTATGCAACAGTTCTCCAACCCCTTTAAATAAGGCTCGTGGTATTTCCCCAAAATCCCGACCTGGAAAAAAATCTAACGGAGAAACGAGGAGGGAGGTAAAAAAAAAAAGAATTCATAAAGAGAATCAACAACAGGATCCTATTATACTCATACTCACCTCAACATCCTCCCAATATTCACATTCTCTCAGCTTCCAAGCCACACATTGCAGTTCCAACCTACTTCTCCAGGCTTCCATCGCGTCCCGTCTTTAACCTATCATCCTCATACTAGCCCGCTCACTTGGACCAAAGCAAGACCCTCCAGCGCCACCCCTTGAGAACCTTTAGATCGCTGTCCTCCATCACCACCATGCCATCCCGGCCCAATCGCTCCCCTTCCTCCATCTTGATCACAAGCCTCTTGAGTCTCTTATGCACCGTCTTGGCGACCCGGATCATGACCTCGGCCTGGAAGACGTACAGCGCGGCGAGCACGAGCACGAAGATGGAGGCGGTCCACCCGGCGTTTTTGACCATGGTGAGGATTCGTGATACCATCGACTGAGATTTCGAGTAGGCGTATTCGGTCTTGGAGGCTGATGACTTGGCAGGGCGGTGGAAGAATCGTTTTATGATCGGGATTGTGCCGGCGCTGTGCATGAGTTAGCCAGAAATGTTCAAGGATTCCGCTTGATATGGGATGAAATGGCGTTCAGGGCCTCTCGGTGGAAGGGATGAACCACTTACACAATACCACCCACGACAAACCTTCCAATCCTACCCCCTTCCTTCTTCTTGACCAAGGTCCCAATCTCCTTCCTCAACTCCTTGACCTCGTGCAACGCCCTGCTCGCGAGTCTCTTCACCCTCTCCTTATCCTCCAAGCTCGCACCAAGCCTCGCCCGTTGCTGAATATCCAGGTACTCCCTCAACGCACTCTCAGTATCAACCCTCGCAGCCCTCAAGCCCCTCTCCCGGCCCACGGTAGGAACCTGAGAAGACGACATGTACGCCGCAGGACCGGCCATCGAAACAGTGCTGCCACCCGCATGCTCATACTGTGCAGACGTGGCGTGATGAATATTGCCGCTGTTCCCATCAAGCTGCTGCTGGTACGACGTCGCGCCGCCCGCGCCACCCGCAAGCGCACCAGACATGCTGTACTGCCCCGCCGCCCCGGCACTGTGCTCCATGCCTGGCGGGGCCGGAAAAGCCGGCGGCGTACCCCCGTAAAAACTCGCCGCATCCCCGGGACGTTTTTGCCTCGGATCCAGCGGCTTTCCCATGGGCGAAGGGGAATCATGCCACGGATTCGGCCCACTAGCAGCCTCGACCTTGCTGCTGCTCATGGTACCGCTGGTGATTCTTCCGGCGCCCGGGCTGGGTGACACGCCGCGCCCCGCGCCCTCAGAAGCATAGTCCGCAGGGTTGTACCTTTTGGTTTCGTACTTGCCGCCGCCGGTACTTCCTCCGGTGCGCCCGGGTTGTATGTTGCCGTCGCTGCGGCTCCGCGGGGGAGTGACGCCGTTGGGCTTCCGTGTCCCTTCGGGTGTGTCCACCATGATTGTCGGCGTGTGTGCGCGGACGATTCGGGTGTCGCCGGGCATGAGGGGTCCAGAAGGCATCAATAGATGAGTGTTAAGAAAGAGGGGGGAGGGCTTGGGATGACAGAGATGAGCGAGATGCGATGATGATATGAGTTGAGATGATGTGATAAGAAAGAAAAGAAATGGAGGGTACAAATCGATGCGGGTGCAGCAGCAGGAGTTGACTTGCAGCCCTATCAAGAGACCTGCGCGCGCTGTCGATTTGAGCTGAGTTGATGCCGCCGACGGTCTCCTAGCTGCCGCCCGATGTGGCAAAAATGCGGAGGGAAGGGGCGGTCTGGGCCAATGAGGAGGGTGATTTACTGAGTCGCGAAAAAGGCCCAGAGGATAAGTATCCGTTTGTTCAATTTGTTTGTCGGGCGAGCGAGCGACAGAGCTTGTGAGAGGTTGTTGGAGGTTGGGTTAGGAAAGTGACATCAAAAGCAGCTGAGTGAGAGCTTGTGCAACAGCGAAACGAGCGAATTGCGATGGGGTGGCCGAAAGTTCTGGTCAAATGTCATCTTCTTTTGATGAGGGGGCTGGGAGACGCAGGAGATGGATGCATCCTGCTGGTCAGGTTCGGCTACCCCACGTTGACGGGTTCCAATTGGCGGGCGGAGCTGACACGGCGCAGATCGGCCCCACCCCGAATATGTCGCGGTCGGCATGCCCTCCGATTTCTCGGTCCCTTCGGAGCCGGGTCGAATGTCAAAAGAAAACCGCTACGTCCAGTAAATATCAACACCAACAAGCGATCGAATGCAGCGACTGTAACAGGGTTGGGAAATATCTTTGATGGAAAATCGACGCCAAGTGATGCATGGTAGATGGCCCAGCAGATGAACCCAATCTTCACATCTGTTTTGAGTCACGCATGACTGCCGGATCGAGCAAACAGGGGGGAAAGGTCCAAAAAGCTTCGCCAGCCAAGTTGGCCAAAGTCGCCTCAAAACTTAGGGCTCCCCTCTCTGGCACACTAGTATACATCCTAGAATTCTTCAATCTCTGAGAACATCCGGCTGAATGACATGCCCCTTCTTCGGAGAACAATGTATGCCTTGAGGAGCTCCTTGAGCTCGCCCCTTTCAAACCCATCTAAATTGTCCCACATAGCCCTGAGTGCTGCCCTGTGACGATCATCAGGTCTCCAAACGTAACCAAGGTTCAGAACCAACAGCGCAACTGCTTCGGGCCTGTGGAGACGCCGAACTGGCTCTATTATTTCGAGAACAAAAGCCTCGATCTGGTCCAAGATGCCGTCGTTGCAGCCCAGCCCCTCGTCCCAAGATAGTGCGTGGCATAAGCCTCTGATTGTCGACGCGAGCTGCTCCACTGTCGCTGCTTGGTAGGGCCGATGCCCTAGGTTGTATCTAGCCGCAGCAAAGATGTCCAAGTGGTTGGTTCGGTCGGCCTCCTGCATTGCTCTGAATAGCGCATTCAAACCCGCCAGCGTGAACATCCGGTCGACCTGGCCACTAGGAATTATCGAATCCAACGCCCTCCACTGCCTCTCCAGTTCCATGGCCCTGGAGTTGGGCAGGTAGTTCCGGAGCATGTCAGTCCGACATGTGTATTCCATCTCTCTTCTGTCGTCGCCGATGATGACTATCGTCCGGTCTATCCGGCTTCCGAGACCGGGCCACTGGGTTTCTGGGTAGCTAGGGTGGCCAAAAGCGTAGCCCTGGGAGTATGTATGATGGTCGTGTCCCATATGATGGCTATGGGGAGCGGGATAGTTGAGGAAAGTCGGCGGACCCCTACATCCGGGAGGAGGAGGAGGAGCAGAGTAACGGTAAAACTGGGAGTGGCCTTTACCACGAACATGACCCTGACTGCGGTCGTGACCGTGTGAGTGGTCTTGAGGGCGATGGTGCCTGTCGTTGCTGCTGCCGCTACCACTGGTAACCCCTCCACTCCTGTTGGCACTGCTAGCTCCGCTGTCTTCCGTCCCACTCATTGCCCGAGAGTGATGATGACGCCGATGGCGGGGATGCTGGGACATGGCCCGTTTGCTGGTTGTACGGGTGGTGATCTGGATTGGGGGCTTTGATCGCCGCGAGTGACAGTGAGGAGACTGGAAGCTCTCAGTATCACCATCATAACTAGAAGCAGACATTTAGCGTTTAAATGCGAATGCGTGAAATCCAGCTTTGCTGGCTCGACATATTGGCGATCATGAGCAGGAAAGCCATAGCCGTGAAATTAGAAAGACGACATGGGCCGATGGCTAGTGTAAATGCGATCCCATCTTGATGAGTTGTTCAATATTGCCGGCTGGAGCAAACCAAACATGCCTCCCAATGAGTAACAAGAGGTTTGGTGAAAAGCCGGAGGCCAGCTAGTTTGTCTGTATAGAAAGCTTGACAGCAGTGACATCATGAGAATATCCCACACAACTACCAGCGCTACCAGTGTTACCAGTGTTACCATTGTTCTAGGCCGCTTAGATCGCATGGCGTATCCGGTGAAATCCGTATGGGTGTGTCTGATTCGCCGGGCAATTCATGCGGTACTTCGGTCCCCCTCTGTTGCACCAGCGGGACAGGTATGTATGTCACTCATGATCGTGATTACTATGAAGTTTGATCAATTGCTTTTGACGAGAAATAGCTGCTTTGTAATGTGGATTATCTAACACACCCTAGAAATCTGCCTTGGCGGGTGCAATGGCAGCAGCTGACAAAAGTAATACCACCTGCAGCTTCAAATCCATCCCTAGGCAGCAACGGTGTCATGGTGTCCCGTCCAATTACGAACCGGGGTTGTTTGGGTCAGTAGCTGCCTGCTCTTGTCGCACCTGCTTGAACAAGGAACACATCTGTCATCCAACGTCCAGTCTTTTCCAAATTGCCCAGAATCTCCAAGCCTCCCCGCGCCATGAAATGAGGTGGCTTCATCCTCTCTGTCTTTGCATCACATCTCATTGGTCAGGCGCAGCCATTGCTCGCAACTGCCAGAAATCTATGTTCTTTAATTGGCCAATTTCTTTACCCCGATGGTGCCTAGCCAAGCGGAACTTCTACATAGTACAATGACGGCAACGTCCCGACGAGCTGGGGAAGCTCTGCGGTGAGATAAAGACCACCTTCTTGAGTGAGCCCGACACCTAGTTATAAGTACTGGGGTAGGAAGTCTAAGACGCCTTTCTCCTAAAAGTCCCTTTTTCCATACCATTTCTCCTCCATCCCGAGCGCCAACTGTCGTCAGCACCCTATCAATCATCACAGTGTACCACCAGAGACTGTCCTAGAGACTGCACTAGCACTTAGCGCTGTGTCTGTGAGCTGTGTCCGCCGTATTTGTGTGTTTGCGTACCGTCTATCCACCATGGATTCCCGTAACCAGAAGCACGAGTATCGGGTGCGCGACCTCCCGACTCGCGCCGTCTCCCTGTTTGCCTCGCGCGCCCAGGTTGTCCGCGACATCAAAAATGTTCCCCTCAAGGTATGTTACCCAACATTTTTGTAGACGCGCTTTTTCTGTATACTAACTTTAGTTCCCGAAAAGTCTGGTGTGAACGAGATCACAATTGTTGGCCTCACACCGAGCATCGACGAGCAGTCCATCAAGGTCGAGGGAACCGGATCTGCCATCATCACAGACATTGCGGTCGAGTCACTCCCCAACCGCGAGATTTTTGAGGAAATTTACCCGGATTCTGATGACGATGACTCGTCCGACACGGACTCTTCTGACAGCCCGGACGAAGCCCCTGAACCCGTCAAACTTGACGATATCCCAAAGAGCGAAGAGCTGAAGGATGTGCAGGCAAAGTTGACCAGCCTCCGCGATGAGCGCAGACGCACCGATGAGGTCCTCGCAAGCTCCGAGAGTCGCCAGAAATGGCTCGACGCCTACTACAAAACCCTCTCTAATGCGGGAGGTTTCGGTGAGCAGGCAGCCAAGGAAATTGATGTCGGGGATGCCATGGGAACCTACGACACGGAGCGCAAGAAGGTATTTGCCACCCACATGGAAGCCAAGATCCGGAAGCGCGATATCGACCAGGAAATCGCAGAACTTGTGAAGGAGGAGGCCAAGTATGAGAAGGAGCGCAAAAAGGAACTCAAGGAGATGGGAAAAGAACGTCAGAAAATCCTCAAGGCATTGGAAAAGTCCCGCAGGCTCAAGATCAAGGAAGAGACGAAGGGAAAACGCAAGGAGGCAGAAAGACAAAAGGAGAAGCTCAGGATCCGCAAGGAACGCGAGTCCTTCTGGCCCAAGACGTGCTTTACTGTCCGAATCAAGCTCGACGCGGTGGATTTCACCCCAATTTCATCTCGGCGCTCCTCGTTTGCCGGTGATCTTGTCAAAGCTGCACCCGAGAAATCGCCCACCGACGAGGCTGCATGCCCACCCTCAAGCTGCGATCTGTCGCTGACATACGTGACGGCCTATGCCTACTGGTCACCCAAGTACGATCTCCAGCTGTCAACCACTAACAACACCGGTTTGCTCTGCTTTGATGCCGAGCTCACCAATCTCACCTCTGAGACGTGGTCCGACTGCAAGGTGACCCTATCTACTTCCCAAACCACCACTACTTCTCTTAACGAAGTCATCCCGGCCCTCGTGCCATGGCACGTCAAGCTTGTTGGGCGACATGCTGCTCTGGGTAACTTGGATGGGTCACCAAACGGGGATATCATCAATTCTCGTGAAGAACGACTGCACAAGCAGTCTTGGCAACACCGCAACAACATCGTCAACGTGGTCCAGAAGCCCCGTGCTGAGATGTTTGGACCTCAAAATAGCAATTCTGTGTTCGGCAACAAGGCATCCAAGTGGGCCCACCAGGCTCCCCAGCAGCAGATGCTGTCCCAACTTGGCGGGCCACCTCCTCCACCACAGGGAGCGTCGGCAGTTGGCGCTGGAAATCAAAACACCGGCGGCTACACGCAGAACGCTGCGTTCGGAAAAGGTATGAACACCTCTCTTTTTAGTGATTTCCGTGAAAAGCAGCCCCCAAGTGGTTCTGGGCTCTTTGGAAACAACGCTAGCCGTGACCGCTCCGGTTCCGACAACAATGGATTCGGAAGTAGCGTATTCCCCAACCCCGTTTCAAATTACGAAGCATCCAGTGTCTTTGCCGGCGCTTCTTCATTCAGAGGTCCGCCTGGAACCACTATGACTGCCTTCAAGGCCCACCTAGAGACAGAACCAGGATTCCCCAGGATCACCACAGTATTCCACCATATGGGCAGGCAAGCGGAATACAGCGGGTGGTCCGCCGAGGAGCTGAGGCTCGCAGACTATGACCAGGGAGTTCGGAATGTACGGCGCTTCGGCGATGCCCCCAGGAGCGGGCCCTCAGGAATCAAACCCGCCACTGGCGGCGGTCTTTTCGGCTCCTCGAACGCAAACTCGACAAGCAGCGGCTTTGGTACAGCAACTAACACCCACAACTACGCTACAGCAAGCCTATTCGGCGCCCCCCGCCCAACAACCAATACTTCAGGTTCTGGCTTCGGAGCTTTCAGCAACACCAACAACACCGGATCTGGTTTATTCGGGTCGAATAAAGCAAACGCAACCTCAAATGCAAATATGACTTCTGGCGGTCTGATTAGCGACGGCGGGGCACAGGCAACAATTATCTCATCTTCAAGTGGAGGTCTTCCTTTCGGCAGTGCTGTATCTTCTACCCCTAGGGGTGGTAGAGGTGGCGGGCTCTTCGGCGGCATCCCACCACTAAACCAGAATCAACGGGATGCTAAAACTGAGAACCAAGAAACAGGTCAAATCACTGGTTGGAACTCTAATTCCATATCGGTAGCACCAGCCCCGACTGGAGGGTCTATGCCCCAGGCCAGCCTAAAAAAGTCGAAGAAGGTTGCCACTCGCGGTCGTGGAGGATTCGGTGGCCTTGGGAGTACGGCCGCTGCCGGCGGCGACAACGATGGAGAAGAGGAAGAGGACGACGCGGATGAAGATGCATTAGACCTTGTGCCTGAAATGGACGAAATAACGCTCAACCCCAACCGTGAGCTTGACTTCCAGGAGTCCAGCTTCGAGGAGACGGGTCTCACCACCACATACGACCTGCCCGGGAACAAGACCCTCGCTCCCTCCACCACCTCCAGCAAGCAACGCGTTGCTCGCATACAGTTCGCTGGCGTCATCTTCAGCCACACCGTCGTTGCCAAGTACCGACCTGCCGCCTATCTCAAAGCCAAGATGAAAAACGGCTCCAAGATTACGCTCCTCAAGGGCCCTTCCGGGTTGACCCTCGATGGGAGCTTCATGGGACGCACTACTTTGCCTAGGTGCTCCGCGGGAGAAGCCTTCACCCTCCCTCTCGGCGTCGACCCAGCAATCAAGGTTGCCTATCCGAAACCCGATATCCAGCGTATCACCACCGGATTCTTCGCCAAGGAAGATTCCTCTATCTACACTCGCACCGTCACGGTTGCCAACACGCGCTCCAGTGCCGGTAAGCCGGTTAACCTTCTGGTTCTTGACCAGGTGCCAGTCAGCGAGGACGAGAAACTCAGGGTCGAGGTTCTGAATCCCAAGGGTCTTGCCGTAGGCGGCAACACCGTATCCACCGGCATAGCGATGAAGGAGGGAGAGTCCAAGAAGGACTGGGGTAAGGCAACAGCACACCTCAAGAAGGGTGGAGAAATTACCTGGGAGGTTTCGCTGAATGCGGGCAAAGCCGTGAAGCTCAACCTAGAGTATGGTGTCGCTCTCCCAACCGGAGAGAAGGTTATGCAGTGCTAGGACAGCGGGGCCATGGTCGTGAAGGAAAGCGAGGGCGCGAGTTGGATGGAGGAGAGTGATTGCTATGACGACAACTCGAGCCAGCTTGCAACGGATGACGATGGGAGGGGGAAGGGAAGGTTTCTCAAGCCGCCGAGGCTGGATGGCAAGGGCGGAGGATCCGGGGGCAGAATGCTTCGCAAGCTAGGGAGTTTTGGGAGTTTAAAGTCGGGGAAACGGGGGGACCGGGCAGCCGCTAACACGAAGAAGAATGACGATGATGGGGATAACGCTGGAGTACCTAGCAGTTCTGGGAAGACTGGGAAGAAACCCGCTAGGGTGGCGAGTTTGTTGGGTGGGTTTGGCGAGCTGAAAGCCTCCTTGAAGAATAAGGGAGATTAAGAATGCTCGTTAGTTTTTATGGCACTCGGATATCTAGCTTTGACCGGCTGGACTATCAGCACTTTGGATAGATAGTAACTGAAACAGATACTTGCCCGCTACCAATCAGACTGCTATGACTCGCACCCATCTCTCTCATGGGGTATTTGATCCTCCGTGAAGTACAACCATGTTTCATTGTCAGCCCATCTGTTCTATCGATCAAGGGAACTGGCGTCTGGTGCCTGCAAATATTACATAACACAACAACCCTATAAAACCATCATTTCTGCCACCTCGTGCATCAATACTTCAAGGAACATCAACATCACCATCAGAAGTACTCCTTTCTGCAGGCCATTATTCCTCTCTTCCACGTCGCAACTGTACATTTATTAGAAGCTCAGTCTGCGCCTCCAATTCTGCCCGGCCTCACCGCCCAAAAGTTGCGCCTCGCATGTACCATCCCGCCACCGAGAGGAGAGTGAAGGGGCAGCTTCATCCCGCCCCAAATTCACATTTTCGTCGAGGAATTACAGCTGTGCCAGAGGAGACAGTTGACGCCTAGATGCCAGCCACCATAAGTTCCCTCCCGCAGGAGTTCTACAACCGCATTGTGGATATCCTCAACACAAGGCACCGCCGCCAAGCTGCTGCCAACAATGCGTTTCTATCACTATTTACCGATGTTAATGACGCCGGACCGTCCCTTTCTCTGGAAAGCCAACCCAGGAAATGGCTTATCGACCTCTCCACTGCCTCCAGGAAATTCCAACATGCAGCAGAACGCCTCACATTCAAAGACATCAGCCTCAGCATCTCACGACTAGACGAATTCGAGGCCATCGTGACGAGGTATGAGCACAGGTGTGGCATGCTGCGGAGCGTGACACTCGATCCCAAGTTCCCGGTGCCGGAGAGGACTTTTGAGTGTCACGACACGGATGAGGAGACGTACGAGAAGAATATCATGGTGTCGAATGCGGTGGGGATGCTTTGGAGAGGGCTCAAGGCTGCGGAAATGACTGTGGAGAAGATGTTGGTCTTGGAAAGTATGGATGTCACTGAGGTCACAGAGAGCAACGTAGAACACGGGACGGGAGGCGGCAAGGACGAAGAGATGAAGGACTCGGTGATGGATGAAACGGGAGATATAGTTATGGAGGAAGAGAGGGCTGGCAGAGGAGAGCCAGTTCAGGCATCATTATCACCCCAGGAGGGATCGCAGAGAGAGACATCACCACAACTGAAACCAAAGTCAGAACCAGGACAGAGACCGTCAGAGCCAGGGCCTCAAGAACAACCAAAACCAGAGCCACAGCAGCTAGAGCCAGCCCTACGATTAAAACCATCACTACCAGACTCAGAGGCAGTGGCAGAAACGGAGTCAAAGTTATCACCACAACAAGACCTTGGCACTATATCCGAGCTCCAACCATCGCCGGACTCAGGGGAAGCCAAACCACACCCCGTGTCATCACCACCATCGCAATCGCAAGCAGCACAACCTTCTGCTCTCCATCCAAAACCGCGATCTCCTCCTCATCTACGCCCAGTTCCGTCTTCCACCCTCCCTCCCCGTTCACATCCAACCCCAGCCCCTCCTACTGCAATAACCGTCACAATACTCCCCCCAGAACAAGCTGAAAACCCCTTAAACTGCCTCCACAAATCATTCTCCTCCTGGCCCCTCCGTCTCGTGCACCCCGAAAACCTACCGACCCTCCGTCACATTCGAGTCTTGAACCTCCATCTAAACACCGAATTCGCAATGATGTTCCACCCGTCCGTAGTCCTAGATCTGCTCTCCCGAACCGGCAGTGCAGGAAAAGACGCAGACGAAGAAGCAACGGGGTTTCTAGAAGAGCTCTCCATCGAACTCCCCGACCGCGCCCCTTTCACCTTCACAAACCCACTATTGACTCGTCTCACGCACATGTTCCAAGGGCCGAGACGAGATTCAAGGCACGAGTTTGGAAACGCCCTGCTACATCGATCCCAGAAACAACAGAAACAACATCACGATCTTCGTCATGACCAACATCCCGGCCGCAGCATCACACGGCTCCGCTTCTCAAGCAGCAAAATTGAATCCGACCCCGAACCCAACAACCACTCCCGTCCCATGCCCAACCTCATCCTCCCCTCCCCTTTCGACCCATTCAGCGCCGGTCTTCGCGTCTGGCTCTCTGGCCTCCCGCATCTTCGCAAATTAGTAATCGACAGCGCGACTCTCGATGCCTCGTTCTTCTGGCCCAGCGTATCCGAAGCTGAAGCCGAAAGAACATCGCCATCACCATCACAGCCATGCAAAAGCCACTCTTGGTACCAATCCCTAGAAGAACACCACACCCACCTAACCCCTATCCTGACCTCGGGGCACTGGCTCTTCACCACCCCAGCAACCCCCTACTCGCAGCACTCCTACACAAACCCTCCCTTTGACCCACCAGCAGGTCTTTACAACCCGGGCAAATCCACTTCCTCTCCCCTGACGGGCCTAATCCTTGGGGTGAGCGACTACCCTCCCAGAGAAATGCGCAGGACAGACCACTCGGACCACGATCTCATTGCCCAGGCGGGAGACGGAATCGAGTGGGTGTCGGGCAACAAAACCTTCCGCCACATTCCCGTGGACAAGGAGTTGCTGCCGTTGGTTAAGGCGTGGGCGAGGGGGTTAGCCCAGATTAAAAATCTAAGGAGGGCCAGTCTTTGGTTCAGGGTTTATCCGCGAGCGGATGGCCCTGGGGAGGTCTGGGGCGTAGCCTACAGAAGCCCGGAAGAAGCCGGTGGCGTAGGGGAATGGAGATGGAACGTAGGTGATTGGAAGCCTGACGAGGAGACTTTGGACCTTTGCAATAGTGTTGGACATGCCCGAGGTACTACTGCGAGCAATGATTATGAATTTCTAGATGAACAAAATGCCGACGGTATATTCTCGGGTCTGACCACGGTGGCCGAGATGGAAAAGTTCGTGGCATGGCCTTAGGGTAGAGAAATGAACCATGTTGTGGGCGATGACACACAGTGGATCGGCATCCTAGTTACTCAGCTAAGAAGGCAATCAAATAGCGCTTCGTTACCAGTGTCCCTAAATCCCCTCATACCAGTTTCCTTCATTCAATACATGCCGGGCAGCAAATACATCATCAACCTCCCCTACCGCCACTGCCCTCGAGATTCAACCTTGACTATCAAAAACAATTCCCATTCCCGACAGAATGGATTCAACATCCATCTATGAACCTATCAAACTCTCCACTCTTCTTCCTAAGGTGCATCTCAGAAATCTCAACTACTAGAACCGCCAAGGCACATAAGCTTTCCCCACGAGCTTGAGGCATGCGCGTCAGAACAAAGTCCACAACTCTATCCTCCAAGATGAAAACATACGCCGTCGCAGCCGCAGCCGCAACATCTACTCTACCGTAGGTTCTCGAAAGGGCTAGAAGGATTGACGCCTGACAGTTCAACTGCGCCGGTGGTGAAAACAAGGGCCGTGCGTAGTAAATAGCATTCCTCAAATCAGACGCCCTTCACGTATCCCTCGCGCAAGCGAACGGATGTTAGCCCAAGCCTATCACGGTGTCTCACGAAAACAAGTACCAAAAACGAGGCAGTACGCCATGAATTGCGTGCCCCAGCGGTCTCTCCATCCCCATCATTCCACGCTACGCAGCGAATGGACAACCAGCGACTAGCGCTACCTGGCCTATAGTATGTAGCTCGTAGCCGAGAGTTACTGTGAAAGATGGATCTTTTGAACTGGCACACCCGCCCCCCCCCCCCCGGTCCCCCCCGGAACCCATTCCTCCGGTGCTGCTGTAGTACTATCTATCTGCTTTGCAATAGACTCTTCGCTATTAACAAAGTTCCTCAAAAAGCATATCGCCTACATAGTTATCCCACCCACACCCGCCCAGACTCGCCATGTCTTCGCAGTTTGAATCTAACAGCACCAAATAGACCTTTCCAAACGCACATGGTAACTATGTGCATAGTATAGAGAATAATATACCTTTACTAGGTACGTTGTACCACGGCCTTGGCCATGTCAGCAGGAGCTTTCTTCTTCTTTTTTCTTCTTCTTTTTTTTCCCCTCTCCAAATCTCAAGCCGCAACGGGAGACGTCCGCCGCCAACATCGACGTCCGCGCATCTTTTTTTATATGATTTACATCAACTACTAACTACATCAAGTCCCGTGACCAGGTAACTAAGCTTTCAAGTTCATGCTCAAAAGTGCAAGCCTGCGTATCATATCATATGGGGCTAATAAGTATGATAACACGATATAACGAACTAGTTAGTACTACATATTCTATCGTTTCTTATGCCTCGGCCCAAACCCAATAGCACTTCAGTCCCGTAGCTGAAATCTGAAGGGGTACGTACCTGCCCGCCTGGATAGCCCTTAAGAATCCATTTGAAGTCGCAATCAAAGGGTATATATACGGTAGGTTGTAAACATTGAGAAGGGGCTTATTTGAGTTGAGCAGAAAAGTTGGGTGGCTTTTTTTATTTTTCGCCAACCCGGGGTCCCACTCGGAGCCCGCGTTGCCGAGCCGTGTGAGACGCACCGTCCAAGGTGCCGCACGGACCATGCCGGAGTTGGATGCCAAAGTCCGCTACTCCCTTCCGTCAACATTTGCGACAGGTGCCTAATAGGCAAAAGAATACGAAATATTGTACGAACGCGTGTGCTACTTGAAAAATGTGTACACGCACACTTGTGCACCGTTTTCGCAGTCGCGCGAAAGAGGTCAACGGGACAGGCACGTACCCCGGACGGAACGGAAAGTTGAATCATGTGGTGCTAGTTCGATGTGCTGAGGGTGGGGTGTGCCCAATCGCCGAGAGTCTGTCGGTTCCCGGACCGGCCACGTCAGGCATCGTCTCAGCCGTGGTCTTCACCCCGCCACTGCCTCAAAAGGATTGTTCCACGAGTGTCAGGTGGGGACTGGTCGTACCGTAGTGTATGGTCCGTATGCCCTGATCTGGCTGTCCGAGTCGTCAGTTTGGTACTGTCACCAACACGCCGAGCAGCGCTATGCAAACAGGTCCCTGTGGCCTCACTGTCCATCCTTTTTCTTATTCACAATTGAAATTGCCGAAGGAACAAAATAAACTGAACTGGTGGGTAGCGTAGCTATGGATGGCCGGGGAGGCTCCGAGGGCAACTCTGTTGCATGATTGTGATTGTCGGGGAAGGATGGCCTGGCTTTGGAGGAAAAGGGAATCAAGGAACGCGCCATCCTTTTCATGTTTGGTGAAACATCACCGTGAGAATCCTGAGCGGTCCCGATACTTGCCTGCCCGATAATTGCGGAGGTACTCCAAAGTCACCAGCTGCCGGGACGGTGGGTCCAACAGGCCTGGATTGATACTGGAAACAAGTCATCGTTTGACGAAGCACTTCCGCTTCGTTATTATATGTTTGGTCGCATTTCTCACCTACAGTACTCGCAAGACCAACTGCCGCGTTGAACTAGCGTACATTGCCTCGGATGATCACGTTGGCTGCCTCCGTGGTATTTATTTCCTTCGCATTCCTCCTCTCATCGACCGAACCAAGACTCGAAATAACAGGCGGAATGAATTGCCGAAAGACTTTCCCGTTACTGTGCTCTCGGTGAGATTCGGGGCACATGTGTTCTATGGGTAGGCGTTTTACAAAGCCGCAGACCCGCGCCAACGGCGTGCTCTCTGTAACGGTGTATCAGTTTAGTGAGAGCATTGGATGAGGAGGACGGTTGACATCCATATTGCCGCACTGAGCGGGATCAAAGGGTCATATTTAGCCTAACACACAATGCCTTGGAGGATTCGGACCTTCATAATCTCTAGTACAGCAGGAGAGGTTCTAAAATGCGTTATCACATGTGCAGAAGGTGTTATCCTTGGGGAAAGGTTGCAACTGGCGCAGGCTGGGCACGAGGGCGCCTTTCGTCCAGCACTCTCATTACAGGGCTATTGTGGGTGTCAAATTTTCGTTCCGGGCGGTTCCAACAACATTTCGAGTGGACAGGAGAAGGGTCCGTGGCACATGGGAGATGCGGCCAAGTTTGGATCCAATTTGTTGGTTCTCGTCCGAGATTTTCGTCGTGTCAAGTCCGAGAACCGAAACCTCCATAGGCGACAGCCATCACCAGGATTAGGCTACAACATCCTCTTTCCTTACCATCTTTCTGGTGTTCACACATCTTTCTCGACCACGGAAAACTCTAAGAGCAACTAGCCCTAGAAGTTCATAAACGTCGAGAGCCATTCCGGTTAAATGCATTAATGTTCTCTGTTGTTGATGTCTGATATTACTGTTAAGTATGGGCATGAAGAGCACAGTCCAGCGGGCATATGGGAAAAGATGTCGGAAAAGCAGGAAGCCGAAGGGGAGACGGCGGCGATCTCAGCTCATCCCGGGGTACCTCGAGGTACAAGGCTATTGGGCGGCGTAGCACATGTAGCGGTGGGTGACTCCACCATCAGAGAATGGGCCGATGGAAAGGATTCACCCCAAGTCCCAGAAAAGAACAGAGCAAGGCAATTATTAGAAGGAGGGGGATCGTGCCTCTTGATCATTCTGTTGGAAGAGATAAAAAAAAATGAGAGGTCGGGGCCCCGTCTTGACCATATATTTTGGACCGATGTTGTGCTGCTGGCCGCAACCACACATCACCGCCACTGAGTCTGCGAGAAGCGACACCTTTTTGGCAAGCGTGCGGATTGGCTGCCGCTCGTTTGCTGGCAGCGCCGGCGCTTGCTTCGGGCGCCCTGTCTATTATTGGAGAGTGTCAGACGGCGAGGGGCGGAGGAATCTGGCCGGGATCAACAAGTGAGGCGTCTATCACGACACGAATGCTGGCCGCGCTGGGCGTTTATGTCAGCATGCGGGGACGGGACGAAAGGAACCCAGCGGCATCCAGTTCTGTGCAAATGAAATGCCGACTATTCACAGAATTATCATCAATTAGAACACCGGTGACCCAGGACTGCATAGACCGTAATGACGATAAATCTTTGTGAGTGACGAGAAAACAGGCAACCCCAGAAAGAGAAAAAGCCGAGCGGAGCAAGAGGTGCCAAGCGACGGGAGATGAATCCGGAGCAAGCGTACAGTGCGAGTCGTGGACATGGTGGACTGTCACGAACGGATAGACGGGGGGGATGCGCCAAATGATGGCGTCTGGCTGAATCAAGTCTCCGCGCTTTTGCTCCTGCAGCCCGCCCGGCCAACCCGAAAAAGACCGGGGTGTACTTTTTGCTCGACGACCTGCTGCAAGTTGTTGGCATGTAATCTGTATCTTTTTTTTTCTTCGTGAGGGGGTGTGAGACGCCGGAAGTCACTCCGTCCAAACGAAACCAGACCGTCTCTGCCAATGTAGATCATTAATTATTCAGTATATGTCGCACGTACGCAAGAAGTACTTTTGCTATCCAGAGAAAACGTGGAAAAAAGAAGAATAAAGAATATGAGGTGTTCACGAAGAAATTAAAGTAAATGTATCTGGATAGTTTATTTATGAGCTGACGGAGGTGACTTGGGAAAGAGAGTCAGGAATTGACGGAAGGACATTGAAAAAGAAGACCCGACACGCCGACCGCGATGGCATGAATCCGGGCCAGCCAGAAGGGTAATAATGAAAAGAAGAGGGAAAAAAGGGTAGGAGTGCGAAGTCGACCTTGCGGAAAGAAGAAAAGAGTAGCTTAGGAAGGTACTTGCCGTAAAATAATACTAAGTGGACTGCAATAATTGAAGGAGCAACGAACGTGGAAGCGGCGGGCTAATAATACAATAACGGACACGGTGTGCGCCTTCCAAGCACGCTGTCGCTTCCAGGCTGGCAAGCCGCGGTGCCAAAATAGGCTCCACAGTCCTGGGGAAGGAGTGCGCGAGGCCCCGGCAACATCACCCGATCCGCCCGCGCCCGCTGCCATCACTTGCCTTCAACTTGCCCCAAGCCAAGGCGCTCGCCCCCTTTCCTTTTGACCTTTGCGCCCCCCGACCCGGAGCTCATTCCTCGTCGTCTTCCTTCCTTCCCTTTTCTTTCCCCTTTCTCTTCCTCTTCCTCCTTCTTGTGACCACTTCCAGAATTCCTTCCATCCCCGGCATCTAGCTCCTTCTCATGGTGACATTTTATCGGACCTATTATTTTCTTTTTTCTGCCACTCCCACATCCCCCGAAATTTCTAGCTCCGGGCTGCCCAGGTCCGAGTTTCCACACCACCTCCGGTGAACCATAAAGTCGTTCCCCCATTTTTACCACATCATTTGGACACTCTCCAGCGCCTCCGGTTTACTCTCAACTACCTCCGGACCCTTGTCATTCTTCATTCAAGGCGCATTCTCGCACACCAAACAAGTTCTTGTCGCGTGTCTGTCTGTGTGTCTGTCGGACAAGACCAAGACTGCCAACTCAGCTCGCCGCGATGGCTTCCGTGGTTCGATCAACCGCCCTTAGAGCCGGCGGCGCTTGTGTGCGCTGTCGCAAGGGTAAGACCAAGTGCGTCTACGAGAACGGCCGCGCTCCTTGTAAGAACTGTGCGAAGGGCATGCATGAGTGTTATCTCCCCAGCGAGTCAATGGCCCATCATCACGGCCAATCCCCAGCGAGGGCTCGTCCCCGAGAAAGTCTTCCCAGCGAGCGCCAGTCATCGGGGAACCAAGGAGGCGGCAACTCTAGCAGTAGACACGTCCAGAGCAACTCTGAAAAGTAAGTTTTGTGTTATTCTTTGTCATTTCATCTCTCTCCAACATCTGTCTTTCTCTATCTACGTGGCTCCGCAAGACAACAAGTGTTGAGAGGGCTCCAACGCGGGGGTTTTGGTGGGTGGGAACGGTACCCGAGTTTTTTCGCGTTTTGTCCCCCGTCAGGACAGGTTCAGGACAGGACGAGAGGGAATTGCCAAGCGAGGGTTTCCCTCGTTTCGACCGAGTCGGAATAGCTGGAACGGAGATTGTGGTGGTGGTGCTCCAGGCTGCGTTCCTCCAAGAGCACACGTCGGCGTCTTTTTTTTTCCTCGCCAGTCGCAAGCCGCGCACGGCTTGCCGATACAACTACACCCCCGAACTCCAACCTTCCACCCCTACCTCCGACCGAGGACTCTTTCCCTCTCCACACGGCCTCCACGGCATCATTCGCTTCTCTGACACGACCCTGATACGTGTCGTCCAGTCGGCTTGTTTTACCGCACTGTTAAAAACGGTTGGATGTATTTGTCCGGTCCGATTCAAAACTGTTTGCATCATATCCACGTCCCTCGTCATCACCCCTTTCATTGTCATTCCTCAGAGGAACCGTTTTCCCCGCCCGCCGTCAGCTCCGAATACCAACGTCGGTCGCAGTTCATCTGTTACTTGCCCTTGCCGCCCTGACCTGACTGTATTTCATTCCACATCCACCCCCAAGCTCTTCTCACACTTTCCTTGTTTCCGAACTCCCCAATGAGTCACTCTCAACCACCCCCCTGTCGCACGCTGTTGTCGCAAAACAGCGCCCGGAAGCGTCTTGCTGCCACCCGGTCCATGCCTCCACCAATCCCCCTAGTGCCACCATTCAACGTACTAATTAGTCCGTTAATCTAGACTCACTCCCGAATTGGTAGCGGAGTGCGAGCGCGTCATTAGCAAGACCCTCCCGTCTTGCGTCGCATTCCACAAGCCGTCATTTCTCCAGCAGGTCAAGCAAGCAGCCCTAGAGCCTACCATCGTTAACGGTCTTCTCACTACTGCCGCTCGGTAAGTATTGTAAATGCTCACATGCAGCCGGGGAAAACCTACAGATTGAACCCATCCCTCGTTTCACTCTATCATGGGTTCATGAAATCTAATGCTGTTTTTTTTTTCAGGAGTTCTCCGTCTCTCATCCGCCGTTATGGAGGCCAGTCTGGCGCTGCCGGGGCCGCTGACCACTTCGCCGCCAAGGCCAGCCGGCAAATTATGGAGAACTTTGATGCTCCTAACTTGACAGATATCCAGGCATTATGTCTCCTGGTTATCCATGAATGGGGTAATAGGAATGCCGTCAGAGCCTACATTTACCTTGGCCAAGCTGCCCGAATGGCTCAGATGTTCCGCATTATTAATGCCCATCAAACACAGTCTCCGGCGGAGCAGTTTCTCCAGGATGAGTCTTTCCGCCGTGCTGTCTGGCTTATCTACATCCTCGACTGCTTCCTCACCAGCAGTCCCGGCCGTCACCCTGCGCTGACTTCGCATGACATCAAGGATGTCCCTCTCCCGTGCCTTGATATGAATTACCACTTTGGGAGCCCGGTGGCTATCCGAACCCTCAGCGGAGCTCCTCCGCGAGGCGCCGATCCAAATGTGCCTCTCGGTGAGCTCGGAGAGTTTGCCCACATCGTCCTAGCTACTCAGGTGTGGCGCAATACCGTCGAGATGTTGACAACTACGACACGCAGCACCTTTTCAGAAGAGACATGCCAACAGCTTGAGGCTGAGATTGATCTCATTCGACAGTCTCTGCCCATGCATTTCCTTGACAAGCCCGGCCAGATCAACCTCCATATCACAATGGGGAGCGGTTTCACGTACGCCATGATTCACTGCCTCCTTCACTGCGCAACAATTTTTGTCAACCGCCGACGGCTCCTTCAAATCGTCACTTCGGAAGGATTCACCATCGAGCAGTGGCACAGCACTTATCATGCCCATCATCAGACTGTGGAAGCTGTTCTTGCTGCCAGCCACTCTATTATCACGATGCTCTCCGCCCTTGAGTCCGGAGCCGACAAGGATGCGATTCTATGCTTCCCTATTTTCATGCTCTTCAGCTCCTTCATCGCCAGTAGTACTACGGCCTACCTCTCGCTCAAGGGACTCACCCCTCCGAATATTGTCGAGACTGCGGCCCACATAGTTCGCGAAGGATTGCGGTTTCTGACCGATGCTCTAGAGGCCTGGCCACTGGTGAACCCCTGGCACCGTCACCTCAGCGTCATGGCCAAGATTCTTACCAACAGCGATAGCATCTCTGGCGGGTCCGGTACTCAGGGAGCACAGTCGGTGAAGGATGAGGGCTCAGCTACTGGTGAGAATACTGGCGATGGAATGGACTACATCGAGTCGGATCCCCAGCCTGCCCGTGCTACATCCGAAGCTGTGGGACGCGAAAGCGAACCCCCGCAAAGACGCCCCGGGGGCTTCACAACAGTCAACGGTGGCTCCGCAGGTGCTTCGACGCCTGCTACTGCCAGTCCTCCTCAAATGAAGGCGGAGCTACCCGAGCGCCCTGCCAGCGCCGGAGCTGCGGCACAGCTCGCGTCCGGGACGGGCGGCCAGCCGTCCACTACCGCTTCTCAACCCGACATGACCCCGACCGAGCTTTGCAGGGCCTTCGAAAACCAGCTCCTAGAACTCGACGACCTCGCCGCATTCATGGGAGGTGGGGTGTAAGTTTGCCGCACATGCTCTCGCCCCCAATTACTTTTTCCAATTTTCATTTCCTCTCGGTCACACTTGCGAGGTGTGTTCCCTCCCGATTTGAAATTTCTTCTATGTATCTTCCCAACCCACAAATGTTTCGTAACTGACGTGGGAACCAACGAAACCAGAGAAAACAAAGACTACCTATCATTCGAGGGATTGGTCTAAAGAGCTTTCAATCCCGGGTAGTTGTATCCAAACTACATCATGGACGTGGGGGCGGTTCATGATGTGGTGTGTAACAAAGAAACCTGTATTTAGGCGTTTTGAGGTGGAGGGAGGAGTCTGAGGATGCGGTATTGTGCTCCCCGCCGAGCACACAGTCAACATACCAGTGTTTTTTCCTTGTTTTTTTCTGCTCAATGATTCCCCATCCGTCTTCTGGCGGGGGATTAATTAACCTTGCTGATGGACTTGCTTTTGATTCTCTACTACATGCATGGAGTTATTGAGGCGTTTGTTACATACCAGTGTTCGTAGACAGGTGGTGGCTGAGAGGCTCTTCGCCTGAGCGTCGAGGGAGTGTGGTGTCCCTGATCTCCCCTGTTCTTTTACAATTCAACACTCGATTGCCTCTACCTTATTTAAACGTGCATATTCTGTGAAGCGTCTGGTCTCATTTTCTCTTTTTTTCCTCGTAATTTTGATGTTCCGCGTACTGGAATCAGGTGCACTGGCAGTGCAGCCCTTAAGCTCACTTCCAGTACCCATCGCAGTCATGGCTCATTTTACAATAATATTCGGGAAACAAGTCCGGAGAGAGGAGGAAGCGGGAAGCAAGGGGATTAATTACCCAAGATACATACCTACCTCCCCATCCCCATAGAGTCAGGTCGGCCTGTCAGGCCGAGTGGTGCCAGTGTGGAGTTTCCTGAGCAAGCAAGCAAGATGAGAAGAAGCTATTCTTAGTACGTTGGTAATTTACCAGCCATACATCGCCTTATCCTGCAAAAGACTCGGAAACTCAATAAGTAATTACAGGTCAATTTCGAAATCACGGTTGAGGAAAAAAAGTTTATGCATATCCGCCCTTATGAACCATATAGAAAATAATTTCGGCCTTGCTTATTAAACTGAAAAACCATTCTCATGGCAAAATCTTTCTAACATCTCTCAAAGCATCGCCTCTGTTTGTCCGTCTCAATACATTAACACGCCTATTGCAGGTGCATTATCTCTCTTCTAGTGCACCCTGCCTATATGCAACAACAGGACACACGCGAGTGACAGAGCACCATGACTTCTAAGTTATTTTCAGTTGCCGGCTAAGCATGTAGGAAAACGGATAAATAGAAACGTTTTTCCTTAACCGTAACCTCGAAATTCCATAAATATAGAACTTATAATTATTTATTTTATTTCCGAGTTTTTTATATCATCAGGCAATATGTAATTGGTAAATTACCAGTATACTGGGAGTAACTTCTTTTTATTTTGCTTGCTTGCTTATGAAACTTCACTGTGTATATTTGTATTAATAGTGCCCTCCCTCGCTTCGCGCATCTCTTACTGGGGTTTCATCATTCAGAAAAGGGTGCTGATTACCCGTTAGTAAGTTGCAATGCATTGAATAGCCAATTTTGCGAAGACGATACGGGGACTTTCATCTAGAGCCCATGCCGCTAGACTGTCTATCAGGCCGACACTATGGCATGCGACATGCCTATAGCATCGTATGGTTGGGTTAAGCACCACCAAGATCTGTAAGACGTTGCTATAGTTGTTCGTAATTTACCAGTGGCGTTATATACCAACTAGATGGATTCGAGCAACGAGGAGACAAGACGAATTCCCACTGGGGGGATAGTGTTCATGAAGCTTGAGAAAGAAAAAAGGCGGTAGGTATCACTCTAGATTACCGGACAGTTCGTTCTGACGATCCCAAGCTAACAATGGCTGCTGGGTGGGCTCGCCAGCATATCAGCCGCCTCTAGGTCCAGTTGCTCGCAGCTCGTTGGGCAACTATGCACATATCAGCATGGAGACATAGTCGGCTGAGGGTTGGGTCTAGGGAAATGATTTCCAGTTGCGGCTAAAATAATAATGGGAGACACTTCGAGTCGATCACAGTAGAAATGGTCTCCCATATTCCTATCTCCCTAGAGACATGCCAACGTTAGATAACAACTGAACTGTTACTGGTGATTACCAAAACCCCAAAAACAATTATCTAGCTTCCACCAAAGCACAGAATTCAGCACATTAGAACGCCCAGCATAGGCACCAATATAGTCTATTCCACCAGCCAATATTCTTTCCGTAAGACCCCGGTACCATTCATCTCCATCAAATCGCGTCCTCCGGCATTTCATTCTATTAGTAAACCAGTACAGCGATTTCCGCTCGTATCCTAGACCACATCCGCGTGGGGCGTTTTGGGGTTTCTGATATCTTGAATTTCATGATTGCAGTTTCTAACTACTAGCAACACAACTATGTTAAAACCTTACTGGAGATGAGATATAGAACAATATGGCTTATCACGAGCTTTTTTCAGGTCACTACAGATAATAGCTCCGCTAGCTGAACTACCTCTTCCTGCTAGCAGTGGCAGCATATACTATTATAAGAAATGAACTGATACAAGTGCACACCCTCAGAAGCACCGCCGGACGCAAGGAGTAGTGATTCAAGGAAAAAACAAGCTGAAGCTTCATCAACTGCCTTGATAATCATGTTCAGAACTACCCCCAAGTATCCTACATATTCGGGCCGCCCTCCAAAAAGAAGACCCCAAACACTACGTACCTACATATTTCTGGCTGCTGGGATAACTAGCTAAAAGTAAGGTAAACTCAGCCGGATATAGAAACGCCCCAGTCGCCCCATTCATCTGTGCCGCTCGCGGTTTTCCGGGTTGTTTGGAATTCAAGCCACCGGCATCTTAGAAATTAGGTATTTGACGCCTCAACCCGATTCCGTTCTCGAATAGGTCCATCAAGGATCTCCAAAAACCCTCGACCAAACATTCAAACAAGCACTGATGGCTACTTCCCTCACAGGCGTGGATGTAGCAAAGGAAGCAGCTACCGCAGTTAATGCTAAGACATTGACTTAGTGGGAGTGGTATGTTTGGCGAACACGCTCACGTCATTCCCGTACCGAAAAGAGCTTACCTATGATATACTATATCTGGGTTCCAGAAACAGCTGCAGGCCCGCTTGCGGGTAGCCTCAGAGCATCATGAATGGAGCTAGGTAAGTCTCATAACCACAACTCAGAAGCTGACAATTTCTCTTTGTGTACCTCGGGGGAGGGGAGAAGAAAAATGGCGTTGTTGCGGACGGAAGCGAATGCGCCAACCTGCCACAGAACCTCTAGGGAGGGTGTTACTGGCGGTGCAACTGGGCGAGGGGAGAGATTAACAGGTGGAGCATCAGCTGCAAGCAGGCTACCTGCTTTTTGAGGCTTACTCCGAGTCCTGGGTGCTATAACTAAGACTAAACGCGGAATGGTAATTGATAGGGATTGCTGGGGAAGTTTGCTTCTGCTACGGTGAAGTGCCGTTTGAATTGGGGGATGAACAAGACCGGGAGGCCATTGGCTACCTACGGAGGACCGGGGGTTAGTGAACGGAAATTTTTCATGCTGACGGAAGAATGTGATTGTAGCATGGGTTAATGGAGTGGTGGCAGCATTAAGCAATTGGCTTTTCATTTCTTTGAACCATTGCCTCTCCCCATTGCCTCCTCATCATCCTGGTCTTGAAAGCTTCAACATTCTCTCCCTCTAGAGGATATGTGTGTCCGAAAACAGCTCAGTGCGTCGGTGCCAAGACCCCGTGAGTGGGAAGGCGCGGCTCGGCCCGCCCAAAGATGTCTCTGGGACCTTCTTGGACTGGGAACAAATGACGCAATGCGATATTTCCCACTGCCCAACTGGAGTCGCTTGGATGTGACTTCCCTTCGCAGTGCTTCCCCTCTTTCTTTCATACAGTACAATCCGTATGCACTCATAGACCTATGATAGTACACAATTCTCCTACCCCTCCTTTCCATCCTTCCCATCTTCGTTCCTTCTTGACTGTGAGCTCATTATCGGCGGTCCAATTTGTCTCTTGGCAGCATTGACAAGGTACCAGCCAAGACAGCCCGTTTCCCGATACAGGCCAACCGTGGCGAACTAGGGATATTCCCGGGACCCTAGGGCTTTCTGTTGGCATTCTCGGTAGCTGCTGCTCCAGTGCCGGATAGCCGTGTCACGATAATCGCCTATTAGGCTCAACCATCCAAACGAAGTCCATTATTGAGAAACGTGATGATTTCAAAGGCTTTCAACAAGAAGAAACGGTTATTCGGAGGTCTATAGCTTGAAACTTAATGACAAATGGGAGCCACAGGACACGAGTAGCCTCGGTGAAAGGCATGAATCTTGCTCGTTTTAACCGTCTCTCGCAGGGGCTATTTATACGCATACACTTGTTAAACTCTGAAATGTTTCTTCTCGTTATTGGTTTTCGAGCACCAGAACGTGGATATCCCCGTGGGAAACAGAGAAAAGGATGAAAACCTAGGCTTTTCATCCCGCGCTTTGCTACTGCTAAGTGCTCACGGATATCTACGTGTAAAGGTAGATTCCGGTCAAGGCCGGACCGGGGACCCAGGAATTAGGAAGACAAGCACACACTTTATCTCGCTCCCCTCGTGCCATTGCCACGATATCCGCCCATTACGATGCCGCAGACACCAGCGGGGATTTCCCGTTCGAGCGACCGAAGCGCAAGTACGGTAGGAAAAGAAGGTGTGCCCAGTACATTCAATGTGCTAGGCAGTCCGCTCTTGCCTTTCCATTGCGTAGTCTTGCCCTTGTCGGAATGAGAAAAATTCCTCTCCACCTTGCCACATGCATTAGCTTCTCCACATCTCAACATCAACCCGCTCACACCTTCCCCACAGCAGAGGAGACTCTTGAGCACAACCACCGCCCATCCCAGGGACCGTTCCTGCCTCCCATTCTCCCACGTGTGGAAATAAAGATTCGCCATTGGTCGGGTTTTCATCTAGAAAGCATGTAGTTGCAGTGTCGTCGAACGAGTGCCCAGTTTTGGGGTGGGTTTTGCCGGCGGGAAACAAGCATTTCGACTCATTTTTTCACCCATATGAGAACATCACCAACTCACGCGACACATTTCTATAAAGGACCGCCAAGCCGCCGTCAACCCGCAGATCGGTTATCTCCAACCCGGCTGCAAGCCACCAATCCAACAGCCATACATATATGATACCACTGGTCAGACACTGCCCTGCATTCTATTTTTTGGGGTTCCTCCGTTGAGCCATCGCCACACAGGGAAATTGATCGTGTGCCTGGTTGCCTCTTCTGAAAATACCGCTGCTGAATCATGGCTTCCTCCCATCGAAACCACCACCATTCCCACCACCACTACCACCATTCGGACCCTGTCATAGGACAAATACCGGTTCCCCATGGACCTCAACAGCAAGAATCAGACTCCGAATCTTCCCATGGAGGCCGCAGCCCCCCTGGCTCACCTCCCACGGCGGAGAAGAAGCTAGAAATGTTTCGGCAGTTCACCCACCCGGACGACAGCTACACCCGCGACGGTACCTACTGGGCAGACCTGCCCATCTGGCAGCGCCTGCGCTTCATCGGCAAGGTGGACAATGCCGAGGCAAAGAAGGAGCTGAAGGCAATCGGCGCAATGATGAAGAAGGATCCCCTGAGCCCCGTGTCGTGGTACTGGCGAAATGCTATCCTGCCCGGCGCCGGCCTCGGTCTCGAGGGCTACATCCTCTTCTCCATCGGCAACCTCGAGCCATTGTTTAAGGCAGTGTGGCCCGAATGCTGGGGATCCAACCCTACGGTCTGCAGCGCTAATAGTATTGCTGCTGTCACCTACCTCGAGATTGTTGGAATCATGTTTGGTCAGATGGGTGTGGGCGTTATTGGCGACTGGCTGGGTAGAAGGTGGATGTTGATTCAGGATGCTGTTATAATGTTTTTGGGCGCTGCCATGCTTACGGCCAGCTGGGGCTTGAATCTCCAGGGCTGGATCGCTTGCTACATCATTTCGCTCTTTATCTTCAGTTTTGGCGTTGGTGGAGAGTACCCTGCGTAAGTTCCCTTTTTTCTATGCCCCTATAATTAGTCAAAATGGGCATTGAACAAGACGTGCTAACAAAATACTAGCACCGCTACCTCTTCCATGGAGACCTCGCTGGGTGCCGGCCAAGTCTCAACCCGAGAAGACCGCCTACATCGCGGCCGGAACGTCACTCTTGCCTTCTTAATGCAAGGTTGGGGCCAATTCTGGAACCAAGTGATCCTCATCGTCTGCATGTTCATCTTCAACCGTGTCGGCGACCCACCATACGGCAAGACTGCTGCCCAGCTGACTTTCCGCATATCTCTTGGCATACCCGCTGTCGGACTCCTCTGGCTGGCATACTACAGAACGTGGAAGATGCCGCGTCCCATCAAGCCCCAAGACTATTCCAAGGGCAAGGCCGACGCCGACGCCGAGAAGCAAACAGACGGTGCCGAGGCGCCGCCCGTAGAGAAGAAGAAGCGAGCTACTGGATATGACATGAAATCCCTGAAGCTCACCTTCTCCCACTTTGGCGGGCGCATCCTCGCTACGGCGGGCACCTGGTTTTGCAACGACGTCTTCTTCTACGGCAACAAGCTCTTCCAAAGTCAATTCATCAGCGTCATCTCGTCCAGCCCAGACAGCGTCATGACCAAGTGGATCTGGAACCTGGTCAACTGCTCCGTCTCCCTCGTCGGATACTATATGGCGTCCATGCTCATCGACAACAAGATTTACGGACGCAAAAACATGCAGCAGCTCGGTTTCCTCATGTGCTTTGTCTTCTTTGTCATTCCCGCTTTCCACTACGACTACTACACCCGGCCCGAGCACATCCATGCTTTCCAGGCCATGTATTTCCTCTCCAGTTTCTTCAACCAATTCGGTCCCAACGCTGTTACTTTCCTTGCCGCCGGCGAAGTGTACCCTACGAGCATCCGCGCCACTGCGCACGGCTTCTCGGCTTGCATTGGAAAAGCCGGAGCTTTGCTTGCGTCCGTCCTGTACGCCTACATCGACACGCAGACAAAGTTCTACGTCGTTCCCTGGTTTGGCCTCGCCGGCATGCTTCTCACGTGGGGTTTCCTCCCCGACACCACCGGCCTAGACCTAAGCGAGCAGGAGAGGAGGTGGGCTTTCATCGTTGAAGGCAAAGAGAAGGAATACCACGGTGTTGCCGTCCATCCCCAGCACCTGAGCTTGTGGGAAAGGATCCGCGGCGTCGGCAAGCAGTATGATCCCCAGATGGACTGGGACCAGAAGATCGAGGAGATGAGGAACAGGTATCTCAACTCTGAGCGAGACCAAGAATACGGTGCCGTTGCTGCTACTGGTGGTGTTGTGAGCGGCGTGGAGACTGCCAACGCTCAGACTCCACAGCTTCAAGCGCAACAGGAGAGGGAGCAGAGGAGGGAAGAGTTTACGCCTGAGATTAAGGCGTATTTCGACGAGACTTCGGCGAGGGAGTTGAGTGATGAGAAGGCGGTTGATTTGGGACCGGCTGCGAAGGAGTAATTCGCTCGGTGCGCTCTCGGACTTTGATAGTGTTCTTTTTCAACATTTTTTGGTTAGAGTGCGGAGAGTTATAGCATGAGCTACGACCATGGACAGTAGCAAGGAAGCATATGGGTGTTGGGTGGGAGAACGTTGGCTGCATCATCAATGGCGTTAGGGGGTATTGCATTGGTGTTTATAATCATCCACCAGTATTCTTGGAAGCTGTAATATTTCGTTGCATCATCAGTTCATTGCGGTAGGAAGGAAGGCACTTGATGCTTGGGATTATAGAGGGGTGTCGGCATGGGAAGCGCCAAATGCAGTGGAATGGCATCGATAGACTGGATCGGTGGAGAAGTGTGTGTTCTTTTGTTGCGCTAGCCTTTGCTGTATTCAATTGCATATAGAATAAACTGATTTGAATTATTGAGAATATTCCTTGTTGGTGCTAAGAATTGGAAGGGATTGGGACCGGACTCGGAGGCCCGGATCCGGGAGAACCCCACAAATCCCGGACCCGGACCGGCACCGAGGTATTGAAACCACCGTGACGCAAACAAATCAATTGTCAACTTAGGTCCTAAAACTGATGATATTTCAAAAACATTCCGATTAATCAAAAGCTCAACCCTGCGGAATAATGTCCCCGTATCGTTCCCGCCTTTTCCCCTTCCCGCCCCTCCGCGATGTATTGACAAAAAAGACTTGGCTCGTGCAAAAGCGGTGAAAATCAAGCTTCCAGCCAAGGACCCCTGCAAGATTGCTGGCAGCACAGCCTCGCATTGGCCCGCGGTTCCATTTCATTGGTCAGTCCTCGTGTTGTCTCTGGGTGCTCTCAACCAGCCCTACACGAAGAGAGTGGATCCTCTGGACTTCGCCGGGTGCGTCGTTGGCCGCTTGCTGGTCGGTTGTTGTATGCAGCTTATTCCTGCAGCGTTGCACAGGCCAATTCCTGCTGCCTCATTTTTTTTTTTTTTTTTTTTGGTTTGGGAGAGGGACATTCACGATGGCTGGGAGTCTTGGGAGAGGGAACGATAAAACCTACATCCTCCCCGGCCAGTATGGTATTTTTGGTGCCAAGACAACGGTTTCTACAAACATCTTATATTTCACGACTATTTTAGAGTTATCATCTTCCTTTCCTTTCAGCGGGATTGTTACTGCCGCTTCTAACCCCTCCCCGGGTACCTGCTGCTAGACACAAAAGGTATTGTCTGACTTCGCCGCACCGAAACTGCTGTCAGCTGCAGTGGTGAGTTGGGAATCGGACACAGGGCAGAGAGAGAGCGAGTGAGGCAGGGCACGATGAATTCCTTTCAAGGATCCCTCCGGGGCTCGACGGGGGATCATTCTTTCTCGACTTCCAGGAATGGATATGGGTACGAGAGCTTGGGACGGGGACGGGATGAAGAAAATCCCACCACAGCCGCGGATAGAGAGAATGACGAGAACGACAACCACAACGAAGCCAGCGACAGATTGGCGCCGCCGCGACCGCGAACTCATTCGGCATCATCGTCAAGACGCTCGGATATCAGCGGCGGCGGAAGCCACGGAGAAAGGAATGAGGAGGATGCCTCATTCGCGGCGCGGGTACGACGAAAGAAGGACAAGTACCGCCGCCAGGCCAACGCTGATAGCTTGAACCCGCCCAAACCTCCCTTCGCCTCGTCGTCTTCCCGTCCCGTCACTCCTTCCGCGTTCAGTGTTTCTTCGTCCGATTTTTCGACGGACGAAGAGAACGACGGGCGCGCCCTCAACAAACCCACCAAGCGGTCCAGACTCGCCAAAAAGGTGCCACCGCCCTTCGCACCGAAAAGCCCGACCACCGCCTTCGCGACCTCGAAAACCTCGAAAAGTTCCACTTCCAGAACCGCCAGGTCTTTCAAGCGGGCGCAGACATTCCACCAGTCGCTGCGTCGGAAGATCAGCCTCAGCACGGAAACGTGGTACTACGAGCTGATCTCGCTGTCGTTGAGTCTGACGGCGTTCGCGTCGGCAATACTGCTGCTGAGCTTCCAGGACGGGCGGCCGGCGGGGGAGTGGCGGTTCGGCGCCGGCGTGGGCGGAAACGGGGCGGGGACCATTTCTCTAAACACGGTCATCGCCGTCCTGGGGGCGGTGAGTAGGGCGAGCTTGGCTTTCGCCGTGGGCGGCGCGCTGGGCCAGGGGAAGTGGAACTGGTTCACCCGCAAGGGCAGGGGCAGGGGGGGAAATCCCGAGGGAGGAACAAGGGGCACAGAGGGGATATCAACAGGGACCTATGATTATGAGGAAGAAGTGAGTCTGAAGAGAGGCGGTGGGGCCGAGGGCGAGAAAGGGATAATGATGGTGGGCGACAGGCTGGATAGATTCGACAAGTTCGAAGAAGCGAGTAGAGGGCCCTGGGGAAGCGTTAGGTTGCTGGGGAGTCTCTGGTGGACGTAAGTGTTTTTGTTCCATCCTTTCCCCTGTCCTCCTTTTTAGAGAAGAAATAAAGCACATGAAATGGCATCGACGACGAGATGAGAAAGAAAGAGCGAAGGAACGACAGCTGAAGAAAACAACACAGACACTGGACATCCCTCGGCGCGCTCGCAATGATAATCATGCTCGGCTTCGAAGCCTTCCTCCAAGCCATCGTCAGCTACGAGGGTCAACTACGTCTGGTCGACGTTAGCATCAGCGGCGGCGACGACGAGAGTACGGCTGCCTCGGCATTTGCTGGCGCGTATCTTCACCGGAGCGAAAGATTAGACTCTGGATTCTACCAGCCATGCCTCGACTCCTCCTGCCCTGCCGCGCTATCTCTTCCCGTCAACTCTTCTTCCACCACCACTACAACCACCAGAAGTACCGACAACGACACCGATGCAGACGGACTAATACGAGATGCAATCTCCATCCCTTCATGGGGCTCCTACCCCCACGTCTCCATAATGTCCGCCTTCTACAAGGGCCTCTCCCAAGACACGTCCAACACCGTCTCTTCCACATACACCTGTCCGACAGGGAACTGCACCTTCCCCCCCTACACAAGCCTAGGATTCTGCTCCCAGTGCAACGACATTTCCTCCTCCATAGTCCCCACCGTCCTCACCAACACTTCCTCCAACGAGAGTTACAGCGTGTACTCCCTCCCCTACGTCTCCCTGTCGGACAAGACAAAGGACTTGACCGTGGCCCACGGCGTGCTCGATCCCTGGCGGACGGTAAGCATGACGAACCTTTCCACCATGCTCATGGCGTTCGGCGTGATATCCCGCGATGCCGACACGGACGCGAGCCCCGTCGGGACCGAGTGCGCTCTTTACCTCTGCGCGGGCCTCTACGAGACGAGCGTGAAAAACGGCGTGGTTGCAGAATCCAAAACTGCATCCTGGGGCGGCAGCAATGATGGTGAAAGGGAAGACGAAAGTTGGGAAATTTTGGATCCCCGCGACACGGAGAACATCCCGTCAGGCTGGAAATTCCCCGACGTGACCGACTGGACCCCCATACTGGGGTGGTACGACGAGGGCGAAAAGGATGCCATCGACAAGTGGGACCTGGAGACCAACCGCTCCCTCGCCCAGCTCGAAAACAACTTCCTCCGCTCCGACCTCCAGATCGTGATCCCCCCCGCCGACGTGGAGAGGTACGGGCTGGGAGGCGCGGGCCGCACGACCACGCGCTTCAACTTCAGCCAGGCCACCGTCGCGAGCACCCTGACGTGGCTGGGGAACGGCATGGCGAACCCCGCCGTGTTCTACAACATCCGGAACGGCTCCTACGGACGAACCACGGACCTCGCGTACTGGGAAGCAGGGAACTACACCGCGCGCTTCGAGCGCTTAGCCACTACTCTGAGTGCGTGGGCCAGGAAGGAAGTTACTTCCTCATCCTCATCCTCATCCTCATGGTCGTCGTCGTCGACGTCCGAATCTTCGACCCCGGCGGCAGCGGCGGTGGTACAAGGCTCGATGTACCAATGGACCCTCATCACGCGCGTTAACTGGGCGTTTCTCACCCTGCCCGGCCTCGCCATGCTCCTGGGCGTCACCTTCTTCGGCCTCACCGTCCTAGAAGCGCGCGACCTAGGCCTAAGGCCGTGGAAGGGCAGCACGCTCGCCACGCTGGCCATGGGGCTCGACGAGGGGAGCAGGAGGCGGCTCAGGGAGATGGCTGCCGCGGACGGGGGAGGGTTCGACGAGGCGGGGAGGAGCATCAGGGTGTTCTTTTGCGACGGGAGCGGGAACGGGGACGGGGACGCGGACGCGGACGCGGACGGAGGTGCCGGCGACGGCGGTTCGAGGCGCGAGAAACTCGGACTCGGCGGGCTGAGGGGTGTGGGGCCGGCCCCGTGCGCAGCGTGACGACACAAGAGCGGTGCGTAGAGAAAGACCGCGCGGTCGGGCCGGTGGACTGGGAATATAAAACGAGCACGTAGTAACTAGTATATAACGTCACAGGCAGATGAAGCAGCAGCGAACCGTGCATGATGTATGCATGCATGTATGTTACATATTTCCAGATTTCGACGATAGTTGGGTGATATCTCTATAAATCCCCCCACCCGTTTTGTTTTCGATTCAATAGCACCACCACCACCGCCACCACCACCACCACATGTAACATCCAACCGCATTCAAAATCTGCGGGCTTAGTTAGACACGCCTCGTCCCGCGAGCCAGGTAAGGCACGCGGAAGCTGTGGAGGGCGGCTGGCTCGGAAAAAAAAAAAAACACTAGAGGTTGCTGCGCGCGCGCGCGCGCGCAGCCGCCCCAAGACGAAACGAAAAAAAAAAAAAAAAAAAAAAACGGCGGCTCGTGTTGTTCCCCACCAAGAATGGGGGGGGGGGGGGGGGGGGGGGGGGGAAAAAAAAAAAAAAAAAAAGATAGGAAGAGCGT
>JAKWBI020000505.1:0-34380 GCA_022664585.2 Zalerion maritima
TATTAATACTTATATACTTTAATACAAAGAAAAATCGGTATTATTTTTTTATAATTTATATTTATTCGGTAAATTTACTTTATATTCTCCCACTCTATATCTCCTCCTAATTAAAATTCTATATACCGCATATAGGTATTTTTAATACGCTTAGTTTTATTAAAATATCCGAATACCAAATTAATGGTATTATAGGCCGATTAATTATATTGCCTACCAATTGTAATATATTATACCATATAAAGGTATCGGATTATTTAATATACCCGTTTAATATACGTAATATGCGATATTTTAAAACTAATAATTCTATATTATATACGGCGGTTAATAAAGCCGTAAGCTTTATAATGGAAAAGTTTAATTATAAAAATGCGGCGTAGGCGGCAATTAAGGGATAATATTAATATATAATAATAACCAATAAATAAAATACCTTACCAAGCATTAACGATTTTTTTTTAAACTTAACCGAACTGGGGATGCGGACATTAATTAATTAAACGCCATATTATATATGCATAATATTCCCAATAATCTTAAATTCGTATAATAATAAAAACTTATCGCAGTTTTTAAAAAAAAGCTGCTGGTGGGAATAATAGCCTAAATATATAGGGTAATTTATAATAATATTTACCAATAATTAAAATGGCCGCATATTTCGTCGGCGCTTATTAATTATGTATTTAAAAAATGGCTAAACAACCGTAAATATAATATCTCGGGGTACATATACTAGGCGATACACCTTAAAAATAAAGTAATGGAGGCGAATTATAATAATGCATTACTATATTTAAAAACTTTATATAATAATACTTTATAATAAAAATTAATACCTATATTAAATATATATATTATATAATAAAATAACCAACCTTACCAATTAAATTATACGTTGGCTTTTTAATATTACTTTTTAACGCCATCGTGGGCGTCAACATATATTTATCGGCATCACGATTTTCTTTTACCTCCCTAAAAATTCTTACCAACTCTTCATTCTTATCGTCGACATCCTCCCAAACACTATTAAATTCGTCTTCTAAATCCCAAACAATTGGGATATTTATATTTCGGGAATTATAACCAGGGGTAAAACCGTATTACTGCTCTATTTTATTAGGATATATTTTTTATGGGTTAATACAATACTCCAAATCGATAACTGCTTTAATAAATTGCTTAATTACAGCTCGTTCAATTTTATTGGCCATAAGCCACTTATAGCGGTGCCGGAGGTATCCCCCGCTGCATTTATACCAAAGACCGGCGCCCGGCGCGATTGCTTAAATAATTAGTTTAAAGCCTTAAAATAGTCCTGTACAGGATTATATAAAAAGCCAAAAGGACCCCCGGGAATTATGGGACTTTTAAAAGGGCAATAAACCATGGCGGTAAAAACTTAATTATAAAAATACAATTACTATTTAATACATTATATTTTCCCCCAAATATTATATTATCGTTTAAAAATAATCCTGTATAGGATTATTCCATATTTTTTAAAGTATTACCACTTTTAAATAGGTAATTGAAGATTTAACCAAACCAAACAGTTTGGTTTTAAATACCGACCATATAGCGAGGTTATTAAACCTATTCCCTGCTATATTTTTTGGAAATTTAACCAGGATTTACGAATTTAAATTTCGGCAACGAGCCTGCGTTTTTTAGGATTAAAATTTAAGGAATTTCTTTATTATTCTCTCCCCCTAATTAACTTAAATTAATAATTATAATTAAGGAATAATACTATACGGAATTATATTAATAAACGTAAATAGAAATCCGCGGAAATTATTATGTTAAAATAAAAGAACCCTTTTACGGTATACCGGTAAAAAGTTTATAATACTTATATTATAAAAAGCGGAAACGGACACCTATATTATAATAAAACTAAAAACCGACCAATATATTATATTATAAAAGCCTAAGAAATCGCGCAAGCTATATTTTTTAAAAGGGGTAGTCTTTTTCCCACGGTAATAAAGCATAATATCCGATTAAAAATTAATTACCCCCAAAATAAAATAAGCATAATAAAATAGGGGTAATAATAGGTAAAGCTGGGCAGACTTATATAATACACGGAGCTTAAAAGCCTTTCGAAACCCAATTACCTATACTTTAAACGATTTATTATTACGGAAAAACCAGGGAATATATCCTCGAAAAAAAAAAATAATGCGGAAATTTTATAATGCTATGGGATTATCCTGGCAGTATTATAAACCTATAAGGGCCAAAGCCAAATAATGGGAACTCGATTCCGGAATAGGCCCGGTGCCGGTTAAAAACGCGTATATAATCGCGGTGGAAAGGCTAAAAAAAGATTAGGCTTCGAATATTAAATAAAGCTATATACCCTTATTATACCCCTATAAATAAAATAATAAAGGCTAATAAATAATTAAACCCCCACTGTATTACGAAAGTCCGGCGTAAAATTAAGGCGCGATATAATAAGAAAGCCTTTATTTGCTTGGCTATAAAAAAAGTAAAAAAAGGGATTATTAAAAGTATTAATGCGCATAAAAAAAAGCAGGATTATAATCCTACTTTTAAATGAAAGGAACATTTTTATAAGCCCAGCTTAAGCTTTAAGGGCATTATAATTATAAAGGATCCCAAAATTTATATAGCGGAGGGGCGATTTATGCAATTCCGGTTAAACTTAAAATAAGGGGGAAAGCAGTAGGAATGCCCTTATATTATTAAAAAAAATTCTAAGGAGAAGGGATAATTAGGGCTGGTTAAAGCTACCGCGAAAGCTTAGGGGTTAAATAAGGCGCCCTTAAACTGGCCCGTATTATAACCCTACCTACGGTTATAAAAAAAATCCCAAAAATTATATAGCGGAAGGATAATTTATATAATTCCGGTTAAGGGGATAATAATATTAAGGTGAAAATTACGGAGGTATTTTAAACTAATCTGGGAAAAAGCAGGCAAAGCTAAATAGTATTAATATTTTACTTATAGGCAGGAGGAAATATATAATAATCTGGCTTGGTTTATGGGGATTTATTACGGTTACAAAGGATCCCGAAAACTATATGGCGGAAAAATAATTCGTATAATCCCGGCTAAAACCCCGTAAGTAAAAAATAGGAATTATAAAATACCTTTACCGCTTTTTAAAGGGTATAAAAAAAAAAAGGATTAAAGCCATTAAGCGCTTTAAAATATAGGGGAAGATGGATACCGTTTTTTATAACCATTAAATCGTTCTTCGAATAAAGGCCCAGCCCCCACCGTTTTTTAAATTAAGTTTTATTTTTTATTATTAATATTAAACCCCGTGCCTAACCTAACGAATACCAGGGGAAATATCCCTTAAAAGGCTTGGAAAAATATAAATCGCCCGTCCAAATTAAGGTCGATCCCCTTTTAAAAAATCTGGTATAAGGGTAATCCTGTATAGGCCTTATTAAAAAAAAGGAAAACAAAATCTCGAGAACTAAACTTATTTGGGAAAAGTTTAGGGGTCCCACGCTTTATTATAATCGGACCGTAATTAGGGGGATAAATATGCGGTAAGGAAATTATGGAAGGTTTGAAGCTTAGGGGAAGGTAAGGCGAGGCCTTTTAGCCTAAATAAGTTAGCCAATATTACGCCCGGCCTTATAAGAAACCGGCAAATTAATAATTATTAGGAGCGGACCAATTAATAATAAGGGGTAAAGGCAATCGAAAAGAATAGTAAAGCGGTATGCCTACAAAGCCTAAAATCTTTTAATATAAGGCGCGGAACGCAAGGGATAAGACCTATTGGGGCCCCGGAAGGATAATATTAATACCCGGAAAATGGGAAGATAATTATTAAAAAGATTACGTAGGTTCCCTATTTCGAGCTATAAAAATCCCACGATTACGTTTAAAAGGCCTAAAAAGCATTACCATTATTATTATCCTTAATTTTAAGGGACCGTTTATAATTCTTTAGCCTAGGGTTAAGGAAAAATAATCCTATACTGTATTACCTTTTAAAAACCTATTTAAATCCTAATTCCTATAAATCCTTTCCATTTTTTATAAATTATTTTATTTTTTAAAAAAGTTATTCTACCATTTAAATTTATTATATTATATTCTTAAGGTAAGGCGCGGCGAAGGCTTTTTTACCAGAATATTATTACGGTAAAGGAAGGCAAGAAACGCCTTATAAATAGGCCTTAGGCCTAAGAATAATTTTCGAAAGCAAAAACACCCGAAAGCGCCAATGAAATTTAAACTTTATTATATAAACGAAAAGCCGAGCGATCGCCTTTTAACCCTCCCTTGCTTAAAATCCCGCTATCTAAAACTCTTATTATACTAATACCCCGGGCAAAATATAATATAAATATCTTTTTAATATTTTAAAAAATAAAATAAACGCCATCCCCCGGCCAATCCGTAAAAGTAATATTTAATATTAATTAATATAATCCCTATAAAATAAACCAATATATTATAATCCGATTACCGTTACCGCTTTTTAATATATAAGGGAGCGTAATATTTCCCAATATACGTATTAATTAAATCGAATATTTAAGCAGGCAGTATTTATAAGCGATATGCAAAAAATAAATTATATTATACAGTATTATATTAATATTTATATTAAACCAATCGATTTGCTCGCCATAAAAAAAATATGGATTAAAGCGAAAAAGGCCTTAAAAACGGAATTCGCAAATAGGGATACCTTTTAAAAAGGCCGCAATATGGCAAACCTAAAGCGCTTCGCTTATTAAAACTGGCCTATAAAAAATATTAATTAATAACGGCTATATATTACGGGGTAAAAACGCCGGCTTGCTTAATATAAAAAAAACCATACGGATTATATTAATAATATTATTTTATCGAACGCGTTCCTAAACGCCTTTAATAATATATTATAGGTTTAATTATATAATTTTATAAAGATTATAAATAACGACCTATACCTCGGAACCCACGAGGAACTCCTCCAAAAGCTTAAAGCGTTCCTGGATTAGCGTAAAAAAACGATAAAGCTGTTCGGAAATAAGTTTTAATAAAAAAAAAAAGGGACCACCGCCCGCGCTAAGGAAGCCACGCGAAACCCCATCGACCCCTAATTTTAATAAGCCAACCGATATAATTTGGCCAAAATGGCCTAAAGGAATTAAACCGACCCCCGCGATTTACCGCCCGCGCTCCGACCATAAGAAAACGATAAAATACCTATTAATCGATTAATCCTGCCTAAAATAATTAAATAAAACTTAATTAAAAAATTAAATACTTTAAGTATTGAGAAGGAAGCATTAAATGTTTACTTCTTTATGTAGGATTATTATTAGTTTTTAGTTTTTCCTTAGTAATAGGTAGATTAAAATAATAAGAGATTTCCTTATTTATAGGCGTATGCCTATATAAGGATTAAGCTTTTGGCATTCTATAAGAATAATAATAATGTTTTTTTTTATAATATTTATTACCCTAATATAAGGTGTTCACTCTTTATATACTTATTATTTTATTAAATTTACCAAAATACTTATTTTTTATTAATAAAAGCAGTAAGATACCTTTATTTATTTTTTATTTAATGCCCCCTTTATGGAGGATTCTTTTCGGTTATTTTTAAAGAATCTAGGGACTTTAAAAGTCTGGATAAGCGGGCGCTTAAAATTAAAATAAATAATATTAATATATTTTAAGTATTAAATATAAAAAAAGGACTATTACGTTGCCTTAAAATAGGGCGTAAAAAGAGTTTTCTTTATTTTAGATTAATAAAAAAATAAAATAAAGGGTTAAAGATTTGGTATATATATATCGAGCCGGTTATAAAAGACCGTAAAATAATCTTAAAAACCGATATCGTATTCTTTCCTAAAAGTAAGCGACCAGGCCTACTCAAATTAAAAAATAATAAATAGTATATATTTTAAAAAAAGGAGGTCGGATAATCTCGGTATTTAAAAAGGGGGTTTAATTTTAATAAGAAACCATAATTAAATAAGGGGTTAAAAGTTTTTCCTTATATTAGGGGAAGGTAAAAAGGGGTTAAAAGTTTTTCCTGCTTAAACGAGCTAATAAAAAGGAGGAAAAAAGTTATTTTTAATATTTTATAATAAATGTTATAATAAAAAAAGGAAAGTTTTAAAAAAAAACTGAATTTATATAATAAATTAATCCTTAATTAATATAAAGGTTTAATTACCCTAAATTATACTATTATACCTTTTATAAAATTTATCCGATAATATATTAAGCGTACCTAAAGGATAAGGTATAAAGCCTAAATTATAATTTCCAAAGAAAAAAAAGGACCTAAAACCAGGACCTTCGACGGAGACTTTTTAAAAACCGAAGCCTAAATATGCGAAAGGGAAACGCAAAATATTTTTTAACCCTAATCCAAAAGGGGGAAAAAAGTCCCGATTACCCATTCCAGTATAAGGCGATCCCAGATTATTTTAAAATTCATTTTAAACTACTGTCCAGATTAAGGAAAAAAAAGCTTTTAATCGATTCCGAAATATTAGGAGCAATTCCGTACCCTTATCCTATTTAAGCGATCGGGAAAAATTTAAATCCCATTATTAAGGGAGAAAATCGCGTAAATAAATTAGTAGGGGTAAATTATCGAGATTTAGCGACCTAAATAATATAATAATAATAGGGTTAATAATAATAAAGGATTAAGATAATTATTGGCGTACAATATAGGCTATATATAAATATATATCCGAGCGATTAATAAAAAAGCTTAAAAATATATACCCAAATTTAAAAAAAGCCGTAAAATTTTACCAAATTTTTAAAATATTTCCCCAAATAATATATTCCCGTAAAAATAAGAAACCCAAATTAAAAAAAAAAGGTTTAAAATATTTTAAAGGTCGAAACGTAATATTATGGTTTATTAAATATAACCAGGTTATAATAAATATAAATTTAAAAATAATAATACGGATATTTTACCTACCAGATTATTATTATAATAAGGTGGAAAAAAAAATTATAAATTTAAAAAATATAAAGGCGGATTACGGAAAATTATTAATATTAATAATAAAACGATTTATTCTTTAAAACGAATTTTTATATCGAGATCCTTAAAAAAAGTACGCCGATTTATAAAACTTTTAAATCAACCCCACCTATAAATTAATCTAGTAATATTTTAATAATTGGCAAGCGATTTTAATAAAAGCAAGGAATAAAGGATTTTTAAAGAATTCCGCGAGTTATTTTTTAAAACCCATCCCATATAATATATTGGGAAAACTTATAAAAAAGCTGGATATAAAGGATATTAATAATTTTTATAGGCCAGGCAAACTAATAAATATTATAAATTACCTTTAAAACTTATATAACCAAGCAGTTATATAATATAAAAAGATTAGTAAAATAAACAATATTTATTTAATTAAGCCTAGGATAAGCGAAAAGGAGCGAATACATTATATAGGGATATTACCGGAAAATTATAATCGCCATTTTATATTTTAGCAAAAAAATAAATAATCGATAAGCTTTAGGAGTAAAAGTAAAAAAAAAATAAAATCGATATATTTTTTAAGTACGCATACTGGATTAAAGGATAAAAGTTTAAACGTAATTATAAAAAAATTAGGTATTTATAATATTAAGGATTTAATAAAGTATATAGAAAAATAAGTTCGATAAACGATTAACCGGTATTTTATAAATTTAGGGAAAAATCTTTTTTTAAAGGATAAAACTTCGAGGAAGACTAAAGAATTTTATAAAATTTAAATAAATGCTTATATAATAGCGGATAATTTAGAAAAAAATCAGGATTTATCGGATTTATTATATTTTTTATTATTTTTATTATTAGCGAATAATCTTAATATAAAGGTTAGGATTTTAATTATAAAAGATATACCGATTAAAATAGCACCCCTAAAAGGAAAGCATTATAAATATTATTTTAAAATCGGCCATTAAATGGACTTTTATAAAATAATTATTAACAATATAATTAATAAAATATATTAAAAGGTTGGAATATTATATAACTTATGGGAAATAAGTATTAAAGGGAATATTTATATACCGGAATTATTAAATATAATAGGATTCCGCATTTTTATTAATAAACACTGGATTACTGGGATATATAAAAGAATCGGAGTAAAAATTATTATTTTTATATGGTTATACAAAGCCGGCCAGATTTATAAATGGATTTTTCTAAAAGCCAAATATATTAAGAAATTTAAAAAATCCCTTATAAAAGAAAATATCCTATAAGGCTTTATAAAAAACCTAAACTGGGCACTTTATATTAAGCCTAATTATCCGTTAGGCGTACTCTAAGCCAAAGAGATTTTATTTATAATAACTTTTTAAAAATTTAAGAAAAAATACCCGAAATATAATGAGCTAATAGCGGAGAATATAGCCCTTATTAAAGTCCATATATTAAACCCAGATATAATAAAGGAAAATATAATTAAATAAAAAGGGTATAGGACTTTTAAAAAATTAAAAGATTATTACAAAGGTTAGGATTTAAACCTAAAAATATTTAAAGTACCTAAATAAGATCGACCATTATCCGCTTTATAAGAAAATACGCAAAGGAAAATAATTATGGCCTATTCCTAATATCGAAAATAATTAAATCCTAAGCGATCTTTCTTATCCTTAAAATAATAAAATCGAATAATGGTTATCGATAAAAAAAAAATAAAAGATAATTAAAAGAGAGTGGTTTTTAATATTAAGGAAGATCCTAAAGGAAAGAAAGCAACCATAGAAAATTTTTACCGACCAATTATTTAATTATTAATTTTTTAATACACATAAAAAGACCTTATTTGGGTAAAAAAATTAGCCAATCGTTTATTAAAAATTATAGGATTATATATTATATAGATTATTAAAATAAAAGAGGTGGATATTATAGCGGTGCCGAAGGTATCCCCCGCTGCATTTATACCAAAGACCGGCGCCCGGCGCGATTGCTTAAATAATTAGTTCAAAGCCCTAAAATAATCCTGTATAGGATTATATAAAAAGCCAGGAGGACCCCCGGGACTTGTGGGATTTCTGGGAGGGCAATAAACCATGGTAATAAAAACTTGGTTATAAAAATATAACTATTATTTAATATATTATATTTTCCCCCAAATATTATATTATCGTTTAGGAATAGTTCTGTACAGGATTATTCCATATTTTCTAAAGTGTTACCGCTCCTAAATAGGCAACTAAAGGTTTAACCAAACCAAATAGCTTGGTTTTAAACACCGATTATATAGCAAGATTATTAAACCTACTTCCCGCTATATTTTCTAAAGGTTTAACCAGGATTCACGAATTTAAATTTCGATAATAAGCCTACGTTTTTTAGGATTAAAATTTAAGGAATTCCTTTACCATTCTTTCCCCCTGGCTAATTTAAATTAATAATTATAATTAGGGAATAATATTGTACGGAATTATATTAATAAATATAAGTAGGAATCCGCGAAAATTACCGCGCCAAGGTAAAAGAACCCTTTTACGGTATACCGGTAAAAAGTTTATAATACTTATGTAGCGAAAAATAAAAGCGGATACCTATATTATAATAAAACTAAAAACCGACCAATACGTTATGTTATAAAAACCTAAAAAATCGCGCAAATTATACTTCTTGGGGGGGGCAGTTTTTTTCCCACGGTGGCAAAGGCATAATATCCGGCTAAGAATTAATTACCCCCAGGATAAAGCAAGCATAATAAATTAAGGGCAATAATAGGCAAAGCTGGGCAGACCTGTATAATATACGGAGCTTAAAAGCCTTTCGGAATTTAATCACCTATACTTTAAACGATTTATTATTACGGAGGAATTAGGGAATACGTTCTCGAAAAAAAGAAATAATGCGGAAGCTTTGCGGCATTATGGGATTACCCTGGCAGTATTATAAACCTATAAGGGCCAAAACTAAATAATGGGAATTCGATTCCGAAATAGGCCCGGCGCCGGTTAAAAACGCGTATATGGTCGCGGTAGGAAGGCCAAAAAAAATTAGGCTTCGAATATTAAACAGAGTTATACACCCTTATTATACCCTTATAAGCGAAATAATAAAGGCTAATAAATAATTAAACCCTTACTGCATTACGGAAGTCCGGCGTAAAACTAAGGCGCAATATAACGAGGAAGCCTTTATTTGCTCGGTTATAAAAGGAGTAAAGGAAGGGATTATTAAAAGTGTTAATGCGTATAAAAAAAAACAGGATTATAATCCTATTTTTAAATGGAAGGAATATTCTTATAAGCCCAGCTTAAGCTCCGAGGGCATTACGGTTATAAAGGATCCCAAAAGCTGCATAGCGGAGGGGCGATTTATACAATTCCGATTAAACTTAAAATAAGGGGAAAAATAGCAGGAATGCCCTTATATTACGGAAAAAAGTTTTAAAAAAAAGGGATAATTAAGGCTGGTTAAAACTACCGCGGAAGCTTAGGGGCTAAATAAGGCGCCCCTAAACTGGCCCGTATTATAATCCTGCCTACGGTTATAAAAAAAATCCCAAAAGCTATATGGCGGAGGGATAATTTACATGATTCCGATTAAGGGAATAATAGTATTAAGGTGGAGATTACGGAGGCATTTTAAACCGATCTGGGAAAAAGCAGGCAAAATTAAATAGTATTAGTATTTTACTTATAGGCAGGAGAAAGTATATAATAATCGGGCTTGGTTTATGGGGGCTTATTATAATTACGAAGAATTCCAAAAACTATATGGCGGAAGGACGATTCGTGTAATCCCGGCTAAAACCCCGTAAGTAAAGAACAGGAATTATAAAGTACTTTTGCCGCTTTTTAAAGGGCATAAGAAAAAGGAAGGATTAAAGCCACCAAGCGCTTTAAAATATAGGGGAAAATGGATACCGTTTTTTATAATTATTAAATCGTTTTTCGAATAAAGGCCCAACCCCCATTATTTCCTAGGTTAAGTTTTGCTTTTTATTATTAATATTAAACCCCGTGCCCGACCCTACGGATACCAGGGGAAGTATCCCCTAAAGGGCTTGGAAAAATATAAATCGCCCGTTCAAATTAAGGTCGATCCCCTTTTAAGGAATCTGGTATAAGGGTAATTCTATACAGGCCTTACCAGAAAAAAAAAAGGAGAGATTTCGAGAACCAAACTTATTTGGGAAAAGTTTAGGGGTCCTACGCTTTATTACGATCGGACCGTAACCAAAGGGAAATATGGTAATTATAATAATTTATAAATTATAAACGCCAAACTTTTAGGCTCCTACCCATAAAACCATGGTTAATTCCCCACCCCCCCTCCGAGGGCGCCCAATCTCCTTTACCTAAAAAAGCGGCCAAAAAGGGGGGGATAAATATACGGTAAGGAAATTATAAAAGGTTTAAAGCTTAGGGGAAGGTAAGGCGAGGCCTTTTAGCCTAAATAAATTAATTAATATTACGCCCGGCCTTATAAAAAGCCGGCAAGCTAATAATTACCAAAAGCGGACCAATTGGTAATAAGGGGTAAGGCGATTAAGAAGAACGGTAAAGCGGTATGCCTATAAAGCCTAAAATCTTTTAACGCGAGGCGCGGGATATAAGGAATAAAACCTATTAGGGCCCCGAAAGAATAGTATTAATACCCGGAAAATAAGAAGGTAATTACCAAGGAGGTTATATAGGTTCCCTACTTCAAACTATAAAAATCCCACAATTACGCTTAAAAGGCCTAAAAAGTATTATTACCACCACCATCCTTAATTTTAAGGGACCGTTCGTAATTCTCCAGCCTAAGGCTAAAAAAGAATAATCCTGTACTACATTACCCTTTAAAAACCTGTTTAAATCCTAACTCCTATAATCTTTTCCATTTTTTATAAATTATTTTATTTTTTAAAAAATTATTCCACCATTTAAATTCATTATATTATATCCTTAAGATAAGGCGCGGCGAAGGCTTTTTTGCCAAAACACTATTACGGTAAAGGAAGGTAAAAAACGCCTTATAAATAGGCCTTAGGCCCAAGAACAATCTTCGAAAACAAAAACACCCGAAAGCGCTAACAAAGCTTAAACCTCTCCACGCAAACGAAAAGCCGAGCGATCGCCTTTTAACCCTCCCTTACTTAAAATCCCGCTATCCAGAACTTTTATTACGCCAATGCCCCGGGCAAAATATAATACAAATATCTTTCTAATATTTTAAGGAATAAAATAAATACCATCCCCCGGCCAATCCGTAAAAGTAATATCCAATACTGGTTAATATAATCCCCACGAGATAAATATTAATACGCATAGAAGGGCCAAAAAATAGGCTGGCCAGGGCTATTATAAATATAGGCGCGGAAGCCAATATTCTAAAACGAACCTACGCTTAGGAATACGGCTTTAAGGCTTACCAGGCGCGAATTACGTTTTCCGGTTATAATGGCCAGAAAACCAATTTAACCTTGGTCATACGGCAATGGGTGCACGTTTTTTTAAAACCTAAACGCATTGCGCAGAACTTTTTCGTGCCAAAAGAAGATCGAAAAGGGGCGCCAAAAGTAATATTAGGAATGCCTTTTATTATAGCAACGGGGTGGAAACAGCGCCATAATAAAAAGCGCAACGCATTAATCGGGGAGCTCGAAATAAGGGGGAGCAATTATATTATTATTATTACAAATCTAACCCTAAAAAAAAAATATAAAAAAATACTCCGCAATATTTATCCCTAGGGAATAAAGGTTTCCAGAAAAATGCAAAAAGCCCTTATGATTTAATTAATAAAAAAAGAAAGGCCAGTATAGGATTAGGGAAACCCCGTGCTGGTAAAATCGAAATCCCTGCCTACGTAATAGAAATTTTGGATTCGGATAACGAAAAAATAATAGCCCAACTTTTTATAAAGGAAATTAAACGCCTTGTGAAAAAGTTTAAGGAGGACATACCCATGGAGGGGTATATTAATAGGCCGTAAAAAGGGGAGAACCTTTTAAATAAAGAGATCTGGACCGGGGAACCAGATATAAAGGTTGCCCTTTATTAGCCAAAAAGGCAGGGGCGTAAAAAGCCTTACGATTACCTACGGAACCCCAGTTATAAGAGAAAAACTGCCAGAAAAAGGTTGGACGTTTTCCCAGGAAAGTATTATAAGGGTAATAATCGGGAGCTGCGAAATGATAAAAGAAGGATACGAGACTTCGTTATTAACGAAATCCTAAGCGTTGGCGGAGCCCAGGAGGTATTTCCCCTCGATAACGCCAATATTATTAATATTTTTACTATATATAAGCGTGTGGCGGATAAAATAAAGCCCGTGGATATTCGAATAGGGTATAAAGCGGCCCCCGTAAACCCGGATTGGTACGAAAAAAAATGGGAAAAAAACAAACCATTAAAAAAAAATCGTAATAATATTAAATGGAGCGAATATATTTACCCACGATTATACAAGGCAGGGTACAGCGGCACCAGGCTTACACTGGAAAGGAGGAATAAAATTTTAAAATCCCTCGGGGAATTATAAGGGGAAAAATAAAGGATATTTATAAATATGCTTATAAATAAAAAATAAGCATTGGCATAGTCCTGGGAATATTTAGGCAAAATTAACCCTAATATAACCTTTTCCTAAAAGATTAATACGGTATTTTATATAGGGTGGCAGGTTAAAAGTATTCCTATCCCTAAGGCGTTAATAACGGTGGTAATCGAAATACTCGAAAAGCGAAAAAGAAAGGGGGTGATTAAGCCAAGCCAAACGGTATACCGTAACCCCTGGTTCCTAATTAAAAAAAAAAATGGGAAATACCGCTTAATTAACTTAACGGAGAGGTTTAATTCGGTTATAACTTATAATACTTTTATACCTTTAATTACCGATAAGTTTATAAAGGATATAACCTATTACCAGCTTATTTTACTCCTGGATTTCTACTCCGGATACGACCAAATAGTGCTCGATTTAAAATCTCGAGATTTTATTACTTTTATAATATTCGCCGGCCTATTTAAAATAACCACGTTTCCGTAAAAAGGAACGAATAATATTGCTTAATTTTATAGGATTATTTTTATTATTTTCCTAGGTTTTATTCCAATAATATATAGGACATTTATTAATAATATTACGGTTAAAGGTTTTATTATTATATATAATGGGTAAGAAATTTACCCAGGGGTACGGTAATACATGGCCGAATATATTAGGAATTTGGATTAAATATTATTACGGAATAAACTGGCCGGGACCATAATTTTTATGGTTAAATCCAAATAATACTAAAAATTAACCGTAATAATAGGTTTTATATACGGAACGAATGGCCGTAATCCTAAATAGGCCAAGATTATTAAAATTAAAAAATGGACGGTTTTTAAAAATATATCGAATATTAAAAAATTTATTAATATGGTGGTTTTTTACCGAATATTTATTAAGGATTTTGTTTATATTACCAAACCCCTATACGAATTTACCCGTATAGGGGCGCAGTTTATTTGGGAGAAAAAGCATATAAAAGTAACGGAGATCCTTAAATAAGCCCTAATATTGCCCCCAGTTTTAATTAAAATTAATTACTTCCCGGAGGTAAGGCGTATTATTATTAAAGTAAACGTATTAAAAACCGGATGGGGAGTATGGATCGGCCAAAAAAGGGAAGGGAAAGTCCTAATGGCGAGGTACGAGTTTGGTTATTAAAAAGGAACCGAAAGAATATACCATTCGGCCAAACTGGAATATAAAGGGCTGCTTATAGCTTTAAAGCGATTACGGAATTACCTATACGGCGCGCACTTTACCCTTAAAATGGATACGGTTAATATAATATATTAATTTAATAATAATATTATTAATCTACCCGGAGTATTTATTATTAAATAAATCGCATAAATACGGTAATTCGATTTTAATATGGAATATATATTAAAAAATAAAAATACTATGGTAAATATATTATTATAAAAACCCCCAGAACTTTTAAACGAGGAAAATAATAAACTGGAGGAAAATATCGAAAATTTTATTAATATATAATTATATATGCTTAGGGTTATACAGGATTGGAGGGATATTAAAATTCTGGGAAAAAAAGTATAAAGCGATAAATCCCGAAAAATAGTGTATTTTTTTATAACCCTAAAAAGACCGAGCGATATTCCTTATAAATTATTCCTCCGTTAAAAAAGGAAGGCTTTAAATTATCTGGTAAGGGATTAAAAGCTTTGGCGTAAAATTTTAAGGGGCAAATTATAATTATAATTAATGGTTAATAATAACCAAACCCGGAAATATATTATTTAAAGTAATTATATTTATAAAGGGTATAAAGGACGGAATATTATATTTAGTTTTATTGCTTAACGCTATTATTAAAAAGAATAATAAAAGCAGGTATAGGAGGTATTAAAAACCTGCCCAATTTACCAAAAGCGAGACCCTTAAAGGTTTAAAATACCGCTAAAGATTTTTAACCTTATTTTAATCCCTTTTTTTAAGATTTCGCTCGATATTTTCTAAATACCATTAAAAAAAGGGTATATTTATATTGTATAGGCCAAATATAATTTAATAGGATAAATTAAAGGGCGATTATTATAAAAAGCCACCGTAGGGTAAATGGCCAATTTTATTTGGCAGGATATAATTTATAGGTATAGGATATATGGGAAATTAATAATTAATAAAGGATTAAAAAACCGAGGGTTTTTGAATAAGCTTATAAAGCAAATAGGCCTGGCCAAAATTACGGTATCGGCGTATAATTTATAATCGTAAAGGGAAATAAAACACCACCATTTAAGCACCAGGGATGTATTATTAAAATTAAGCGGCAGTTAAATTAATGCGTACCCAGGGGTATTAATAACGTAAAGAATTATAATAAACCAAATTATAAGATTTTCCCTATACGCGTTATTATACGGTTAAAAGATGGTTACCCTAATTAAAATGGCGCTCCCTACCTGGAGAATAATTAATTGGAAAAGTAATATACCGTACGCGGATTTTTTGGCGAAAAGGAGCCGGGCAATAAAACGGAAAAAAACGAATTTGGCAAAGGCAGCCCGAATCCTACGACGGAATAAGGAAGCCAGGGCCAAGTACGTGGATAAAAAAAATAACGGGAAGATAAGGAAGATCCTATTAAAAAAAGGGGATTTAATATTACGATGGACACCAGTTATAGGGGTTAGGAGTATAAAGGATAAGTAAAACCCTTAATAAATAGGACCTTATATTGTTTATAAGCTTTTAAATAAAGGAAGAACGGTGCAGCTTAGGGAACCCTATAAAGGAAGCCCTCCCTTTAAACGCATAATTAAAAACAATAGGGTTAAAAAATTTATTTAAAAGAACGGATGGTGGAGTAAGCCGGCAGAAATTAATAATAATACCTGGAAAAAATAAGAACTTTATTTAAAATAAAATAATAAGTTAAAAGAGGATTGTACAGGATTAAGCAATAAAAAGGATGGTTCGGAAGGCCATATCGGGGACAATATATTAAAAAGTTTAGATAAGGACCAATGCCGAACGGTAATATTTTATAATAGCGATTGGGAGGAAAAAAATAATTTAGCCGAATATATTATTATAATATTACGGCTAAAAAAACCACGCAATATGGAAAAATTAAAAAACGAAGGGCGGGAATCGGGAAAAATACTTTTTTTAGGAATAACAAAAAAAGTACGATTCCAAATCCCAATAATAACCACGGAAGAATTCGGTAATGTTCCTTTTATAAAGGAATAAAACTGTATAGTATTACGAGACCTTCAAAGGAACTACCATATAAAAAGAAATCCCCCTTTTTTTATATCCCCTCCCTTATATAATAATAAGCCCCAACCAATTTAAAACCAAATATTATAAAAGGACCCAGCAAAAACTATATACCTAAAGCTCCGTTAATAATCCGAGGTATATATACGCATATAAAAAGAAAAACCACATCCCTTAATTTAAAAATCTAAAAGGGAATATTTTTACACTTCCTTTTTCCCATTCCCACACCACACCGAATGGCCCTATCCTAAACCATTTATAAATGGCAATTAAAAACAGCTTCCCAATTTTAAAAGGAGATTACCCGTTTAAATTTTAATTCGTTTATTTAATTTACAAAAAAAAAAGGGCGGGATCCCTATTTAAAGGGCTATATATAAAAGTAAAAATTCCTTCGTGGGAAAAACTCAATTTCTTATATTAAAGGACGCCATTGGATAATCCTGTATATTATAATTTTTATTTTGGTAATAACGAAAGGATTAATCGCGGGACGAAAAAATTATGGTTTAATTTTGAAAAATTTGTAATACCCCCTATTTCTTGCGAAAGCGTAAACCCTTACGATGAGCAGGAGCCTAAAAGGCCGCCGCGCCACCACCGTTATTTTCTTTAGGAGTTTTACCTTGGCCACCCCCTCGATCACAAGCGCCAAAAGAACCAGACCCTTGTACCGGCTGCATAAAAGGCCTGGTTAGGCCGGGAATATTTTTAGCCCCCAAATTTAAAACGTTTATAACCTTTAAAAGGTTAGGGCCGCCGAGAATAACTTCGAAGTAATCCTTCCAGTAGGGTTATTTGATTAATAATAAGGAGTGGTAAAGCCTAAATACGAATATAAATACTGCCGGGATACGTTTTTATATATTTAACGTTTATATAGGCCTTAGGCCTCCTTTAATACGCCCCAAACTCCTTAATATTAGGGTAAATTCCATAACTCGTAAGGGGGTAAACCCGTTTAATTTTTATACGGAAAACCAGGAAAATATAATAAAGTTAAAATCGGAAAATAATATGGATTCGGATTTTATTTATATAATTAGTCCTGTACACCAAAGGCAAAGGGGCCAGGTGGCCTCGAAAGAAAAAGGGGGTAATAACCGCCCTTATAAATCTTTTAGGGGAGAATATATATTACCGGAATAAAAGCCTAATTCGTTAAAACTATTTAAGCTATTATTACGCATCCCTTCCCTTTCTTTTTTACCCTTCGCACGCTCCGTTTAACGCGTATCCCCCGCTAATTATTAATCGTTGCCCTTATTCCCACCCTTAAGGATAACCTCGTTTTCCCCACGTATAACTTTTACCCTTAAGCAATTGCCATAACCCTAATTCCCCTTATATATTAATTAGTATTGGTGGGTATATAAAGGATAATATAGGCCGCTTTTTAATATTAAGGTGGATAATAATTTCGAAGTGTTTAAAAAGAAGGTTATTAAGGAACCCTTATACCGTTTATTGGTAAAAAAAAGGGCCCACCGGCCAAAAGACCCCAGGTTTTATTTCGTTCAGCGCCATTTACCCCGTCCCGGACCTAATATATAGCCTACCCATACCGAGAATTTCCCGGGGTGGGTTACCATTAAAAGGAATATCGAGCGAAAGGTTATAAAGGAGGAGGAAAGGAAGGAAGCTCGAAAGAGGGAGGCGGCGAGAGTAAAAAATGCGGTCTATAATATTAAGCATGGCCAGCGCCGCCGATCTAAGAGGATTAAAAGGGCTCCTTAAGCTCGATTGGCTTTTAGCTATATGAAAAGGGGGGATAAGTGTTTCGTTTCTTATTTTATAAATCGTTCGGAGCAAAGCTTAAATACTACCAATTAAAATAAACCCTCCGGGGAAAATAAAGGTTAGGGTATAATAAAATCCATAAAAATAAAGCTGTACAGCCCTATTTAATTATAATAAAATAAAAAAGGGAACCCGTAATTATTATAAAAAAATAATTAATAGTGTACGGAGGGCGAGAAAGCGGATAAATCGGCAATATTAGTAAGAACCAGAAAACTTTTCCTAAAATTTTTCGAACCGCGGGGCGCGGTCTTTTATTATAGGTTGGTAAAATATAACGGTGCCGGAGGTATCCCCCGCTATATTTGTACCAAAAACCGGCGCCCGGCGCAATTACTTAAATAATTAGTTCAAAGCCCTAAAATAATCCTGTATAGGATTATATAAAAAGCCAGGAGGACCCCCGGGACTTGTGGGACTTCTGGGAGGGCAATAAACCATGGCGGCAGAAACTTGGTCATGGAAATACAACTATTATTTAATACATTATATTTTCCCCCAAATATCATATTATCGTTTAGGAATAATCCTGTACAGGATTATTCTATGTTTTCTGGAGTATTGCCGCTCCTAAACAGGCAACTGGAGGTCTAACCAAACCAAACAGCTTGGTTTTAGACACCGACCATGCAGCGAGGTTATCAGACCTACTCCCCGCTACAATATTTAAGGAAACTTTATTATAATGGAAATAAACTTTAAAAATAAAATCGGAGAATTAGAAATAGGATTAATATTCGATAACAATAAGGAATAGGACAAAGATATTTTCTCCGAAATAAAAGGATTTTATAAATTTATTAAAATAAATATTAATAATATCGAGTAAATCTTATACTTAAAAAATAAATAAATAAAACTTTTATACGAATTATATTAAATATAACTGGGAGATATATTAAAAGTATTATAAATCCTAATATATTACGGATATATTATATTTCCAATTTATCGTATATTTATAAATACGGGAGCATTTTATAATATTATATTATTTAAATTGGCCGAAAAATACGGACTGATTTTTTTACCCTATTCGATTATTTATAAAGTATTTAATACTAATAAACCATATTAATTTATTGGAAAAACCATAATAAATGTTTATTTAAAAAATAAGTGCAAGATTAGGATAACGTTTTTTATTACGAATATTAATTCGAATTCCCGGCAATATATATTAAGAATATTATTTATTATTAAAATCCTACCATGGTTTAAAAAAATGGAAGGATTACCTGGGATTAGGTATACACTATATTTTAAAAAAGGATTAATTAAAATTCCAATTATTATAGGAAAGGTAAAATAATTAAAATAATAATTACCAGCCTTAAAAAAGTGGGGACTGGTAATAATAAGGCGAAAGTCTTTTTACCATATAACTTAAAAAAATATAATATTTATTTAATAAATTAAATTATGGCTAAAAATATAATAAAGTTAATCTTATACCTGGAGTTAAAAGATATCCTTATATAATATTTATATAAAGAAGATAAGATTTAATACCAATAAATATAAAAAACTTTAGGGAAAAAAATCGAAAACCCTAATATTTAAGCGAGAGATTATTTAGAGGTAAATACCATATATAAATTAAAAATTAATAAAATTTATCCGAAAGATAATATACCCTTAAACGGATTTATACTTAAAGGTAACCTAAACTAAAGGCGAAAGGTATGGGAAAAAATATAATATAAAATAAAAAACCTAATACCTAAAAAGTATTTCCTTAGCCTTATACCAAAGTTTTTTAACTTAATAATCGGAATAAAATTAATAAATAAAAGATTAAAATATATTTTATAAAAATGCGAAGTTTTTAATAAAAAAAAAAATAAATATTCGCTCGGATATTAAAGAATAAAAAAGCAATTTTGGTATGGGATTTTCCAAATTATAAATTAATCCAAAGGTTTATTATACCCCTATAAATATTAAAGGTAATAAAGTATAAAATATGGTAAGCGTTATCGATCCCGATATTAAAAGCTTTAAGGATTAAGATAATTAAAATATTAAAAAAATGCTTAAATCGAGGGATTTTAAAAAAGAATTATATACCGTACCGAAACCCTTAGTTTTTGGTAAATAAGAAGGATAAAGGATTTAAATTAATTAATTCGGTAACGAAAATTAATAAGGAGACCATACAAAATGCGTTTATTCCCCCTGGTATAAAGGAGTATTTTAAAGATTTTAATATAAATAAAATATTATCCCTTTTTAATTTTTTTAACGAATACGATTAAGTATTATTAGATTAAAAGTTAAGGGACCTTATTACCTTTATAATGGCAATTGGATTATTATAAATATACATATTACCGTAAAAAGCAACCAATTTTATTATATAATTTATACGAATAATTTAGCGAATTTTGGGTAAATTATATTTTAATATATATCGAGTATTTTTAAATAATATAATTATTAAAGGACCTATAATTATATATAATGGTGAAAAAATATCCGCAGTTTTAAGCGTATAATGTTTCGTGGTAGAATATTTATTTAATATAAATAAGGTTTTAATTAATATGGAATTATTAGGATATATAATTAATAGAAAAAAATTATAATGGTATAAGGTATTATACGTAATTATTGGTTACGTTTATGGTACGAATAACCGTATACCAAAAGAAGTAAAGATTATTAAAATAAGGGAATAAAAGAAATATTTAAATATTACGGATATAAAATCCTTTTTAGGCATCGTGGTTTATTATCGAATTTGGGTTAAGAATTATGCATAAATTTTAAAACCCCTTACCAAATTATTAAGAAAAGATGTACTTTTTATATGGGAGAGCGATTAGGTAAAGGTAATAAGAATTCTTTAAGAAATAATTATAATATAACCAGTACTAATATTATTATATTATAAAAAAGGATATAATTAAATTATATTGGTAATAAATGCTTTTTTAAAAAAATAGGGAGGTATTTTAATATAAGAAATAAATGGAAAATATTACCCAGCTTATTATAAAAGCGGCGTATGGTTAAACGCAAAGAAAAGATATAATGCAATAAAAAGAGAATATAGGGTAATATTAAAGGTTATAAAAAGATTAAGGAATTACCTGTATAAAATTAAATTTTTATTAAAGGTGGACGCTTAAATTTTAATATATTAACTTAATAAGGCAATATCGGATATACCAGGATCCCTAATTATACGCTGGCTAATTTAAATAAGGTATTTTAACTTTAAAATTAAGCACGTCCCTGGAGTAAAATATAAGGTAATAAATGGATTATTAAAAAAACCACCAGGACTATTAAACCTGGCGGACATTAAAAACGAAAAGAATATCGACAAATAGGTCGATATTTAATTTAATACAATTGCATATAAACCATGGACTTTTAATCCAATCGATATAACAATAATATAAACAAACTCGATAGCACCTTTTTCCACCGCCGATAATTATTATTCTAAATTAGAAGTTTTACCTGGATCCTATTTATCCTTATATTAAGCGTACGCATATTATTTATTATTTTTACGATTACCAAACAATATTAAAAAAAATAAACGCAAGTTTATATTTTTTAGGATTTAAGCATTTAAGTTTAAGATTAATAATAGAAAGTTTATTAGGAAAGCTGAACCGGAAAAGAGGCTTAAAGATAGGATAGTGGTAAATAATAAAGAAAAACGGGCACGTTTATTTATAATTATATATTTGGAAATAGGATATAAAGGGCAATATATTATTTATAAATAATTAAAAAAGCATTAGTATTGGCCAAAATTTTACTAAAATATATAAAAAATAATGGAAATATATTTTAAATATTAAGCGAATACCTTATAAAAACCTTTAAAGGAACCGTATTATACATTACCCGGAGGGATATTTTATAAGGTTTATTTCGATATATAATATATACCTAAAAATAGAAAATATAAATATTTATTAAAAATATAAAATAATTTATCCGGATATATTATTATAAAACCACTCGGATATATAAATACCAAAAAATTAATAAAATTTTTTATTAAATATATTATTATAAAATTCGGATACTTAAATATAATGGTGATAAATGGTGGACCAAAGTTTAAGGTAAAGCTTTTTAAAAAGTTAAAAAAAAAAGGGATTTAAAAAATTTAAATTTCGGCTTATAATTTAAAAGCCAACGGTATAATAAAAGGAGAATATTATACTTTAACAAGCGCTTTAAAAAAGATAATAGGAAAGTGGTATAAAAACCTGCCTTTTATAATTTTGGCAGAAAACTTTACAGTACAAGTATCAATTAAAAGGACTTTATACGAGTTAATTTTTAAAGGATATTCTGTGTTCTTATTAAAAATTAAATATGGTTTTTAGAGATTTATCGATTAAAAAAAAATAAAAGATCGAAACGAATTCTTATAAGCGAGGACTCGAATATTATAAAGAAAATAGGAAGATATTTAATAAGTAAAAGACCTTATTATTAAATATTAAAAAAAAAGAGTAGTATATTTATTAGCGTATATATAAAGAAGGATATAAAAGGTATTATTAAAGGATAAACCTAATACAGATTAAGTATTAATATTTAATACGGTATAAGCGATAAATTATAATAAAGAAATAAAGTTTCGAAATAAGTGGATGGGACCTTATAGGATAAAAGAACGATTAAGGAATGGATTATACTTATTAAAAGAATTTAACGGAATATTTATAAAATACCCCGTGGTATTAAACCGATTTAAGTTATTTTATTAAAATATACTTAAATGGTGGACAATTAAGATTATATTATTATTATTAATAATGATCGGATTATTATCGATAACGATAAAAATAATATTATTATTCTTCTACAATAAAATATTTGCCTTTTTAATATTAATAAACGCTAACTTTAAAAGATTATTATTATTTTTAAAACCAGGAAAAGGATTACGATTTACCACCGAAATATTAAAAGAACCATTATTTAAGCGTTCGGTAGGACGCCCTAGAAAAATTCCATTATAATTAAAAGAACCACCACCTAAGCGTCCGGTAGGACGCTTTAAAAAAATTCCATTATAACCAGAAAAGTTACCAGTAAAGCGACCAGTCGGACAACCAAAAAAATACCCGACACTTCCTTAAGGATAATATAAATGCCCTATAAAAAGACCCCGGAAATAAGTATAAGTAAAAAAAAAAAGGCGTAATATTTTAATTTATATTTTATTTTTTCACGCTTATTTAAATTATAAAAAAAAAAAAAAACTATATAAGATAACTTTTAAAATGCGTATACCTAGTCGGCTTAAAAAATAAAATCTTTTCTTTTTAAATGCTCGAAAAAAACCTGGGGAGAAAGGCCTAAACTAACTTGGGTACGCGTATATAAAAGAAATATAAAAAGAAAAAAAAATATAATAATATAGGCCCAGTTTAAATTATTTCGTTCCTTTTCCTTTATTCTTTACCTTTAATCGTTTGGCGAAAAGGAATTTCCGCGAACGAAAAGTAAAAGACCCATAAGGAGTGGGAGTAAGTACAGGCGTAATAAGGCCTTTAAAGCGAGCGAGCTTTAGGACCTTGGATAAAATAGGAGGAATATCTTTTATAAACTCAAAAGGGTTAAACTTATTAAATAATACCTTTTGCTTTTAATTAAAAAAAATATTAAAATTATCCTTTTAACCTATTGGGAAAAGATTACCGCGAATAAGGGCACCGCAATTCTGGTTTATATTAAATCGGTTATTATAAACTTTGGCGGTATTTTTAATAATTATATAATAAAAGGGTGCGCTTATATAAGAGCCAGTGATTTTGGAGATAAAACGAGGAGTACCGATAGGGATTTATAATTATAAAAAATTACGGATATTATTATTAAAAACTTTACCAGTAATTTTAACGGGCAATTAAAAATTATCCTATCCATTGGGAAATTTTTTATTATTAATAAACCAGAATGGCTTTTAAAAATTAGGGTTCGGAATTTCTAATACCTTAAAAGCACGATTAAGTGTACCACAAGTATATTTAAAAAAGCCAAGGTAATAAAACTAATTTAAAATAATAATATTATTTTTACCACCTAGGTAATCGATTATTTATTTAGTATAAATAAACCATAATTTATTAAAAAAAGGATAAATAATTAAAATAAATTAAAAATAATTATTTACGCGAAACCGATTACTGCGTTTAACCAATAAATTATTATCTTTACCTCCAAAATTATTATTATAATAATAAAACCACCCGAATATTTTATTATTATAACCCGGAGAAAAAAAATAATCCTTATCTCGATTATTAACATTTTTCTTTTTAATAATGCGAGTATAATTAGGATAATATATATAGGAGCATTTCTTTAAACCTTAAACGTAATTAAAATATATATTAAAGAATTCGCCCTTTAAAATAATATATCGATCCTTAGGCCAAATATAATAATATTCGTTATAATTATATAATCGACCAATAATACTAGTTTCCCATTTATATTAGTAATAAGAATAATAATTATTAATAATATAATCGAACGCCCCAATAAGCAAAACAGAAATACGAAACTGCTTTTTATTTAATTAAACTATATATTAACCAAGGTAACCACTTTTTTATTTTTCGATAAAAATTAGTCGAGGTATATTGTTTTTTTTATTAATTAGGTATTTAATAATACCGAGGGTTTCCGAAATTACAAATAAGGGACCGAGTATACGTAAAAAGAGGAGATAATTGGCAGGAATTATTTAAATCTTATAAAAATTATAATCGGTACCGATATATTTATAAATAATAATGCTTTGAATTAATTTTAATTAAAATTAGTATTGCTTTTTAAATTATAAAAGATAAAAAGATATATTTTAAGCCAGATAAAGTTTATGGGATATAGAGATGATTCGATAAAGCGAGGAAAAGGCTTATTGGTAAGCCAAGCGCTTAAGCGCTGGAACCTAAGGAAATAACGACGGTTATGGAAATGGACCTTATTATTATTAATTCGGACGAAAGTAAAGGGAGGATTATTAAAAATAGTATAAGGAATAAAACGGCCATTAAGATTTTAAAAGTAAGGTGTGCTAATCTTTTTTTAAGTATTTGGACAAAGGCGTAAACTTAACTTATCCTTATTAAATAAATTATTAATGGGAAGTTTTTTTTTATTAGGATAAGATATAATGGATTAAATAGTAGAGAAGGTAATTAATTAAGTATATAAAAAAGAAAAATAAAAAAGGTTTAATGGTAAATATTTAATAGTAAATTAAAAAGAAATTAGGTGTACGAAAAGATTATAAAGAAAATAAAAAAGTATATGTAAGGTAAGCCAGAAAGGTAAATAATTTATTAAAAGGAATAATTTATTATAAAGAAAAAATGCCAGGTAATAGGCTAATCCAATTTATTTATTTAATTACCTTTATTATAATCGTCGAAACGATTTTATAAATTATTTTTAAAAAGTAGGTATATATTTATTTATAAATAATACTTATTTTACCATAATATAAATAAACCAGTTATTATCTTATAATATAAATATTTTAAACTATTTTTTCCTATTATAATTCTTCCCTTTTACCTTATTTATTTTTCCCATTTTTATTTTTTAATTCCTATATTTATTTTTATAAGTTACCATTAAATAAAAAGATTTGAAGATTAATTAACCTATTTGTAAGCGAACGATTAAAATATTAATTAAATATCCTAAACCTAATATTTTTTTTTAAAAAAAGCAATGGATTTAGAACAAATCTCCTTAAATTACCAATAATTATATTTTTAAAAAAAGGACACCTATATATAATAATAAAGTAAATATACCTTAACCTAATGGTATTAAAAACGAAAAGCCTTTCGCTTAAAAAAAAATAAATTTTATAAAATATTATAAGGAATATGGTAAACTTAATCCAAGCATGGGATATATAATATTCCTAAAAGGATTTAATTATGGTTTTCTAATTAATTTACCCAGAGATCTTTTAAAAAAGATTAATTATAAAGATTACTTCCCTATTATTAATACGTGCGACCCTAAAAAGTGGGATATTTTAATAATAAAATATTATAAGGGATATTATATATTAAAGAGTAAATATAAAGATATTGCTTATAAATTACCAGTATAATTAGACTTTATTACGTTTTACCTAAAGATTATTTTTAAAATAAAATTAAAGGGATTAATTAATTAAGATTTAGAATAAATGGTAAGGACCTTATATATAATCGAGGGCCTTATACTTAGACAAAATTAACTAAATACTTATAAAATAATAATCTTGGTAATAGGATTATTAAAAAATATTATAAACCTACCGATATTTATACTTATTAAAGATAGTATAATTATTACCCCTGCCTTATTAATTGCCTTAATCCCTATTTATTATCCTACCCTTATACGAATAAGGCAATATAAGAATATTTTCTTTATTTACCATATACCAGAACACTTTTTTGGAGCAATTTATTAATAATATAAAGGGAAATTAAGTTTTATTTTAATGGACTTAATATATAGGCAGGGAGAATATTTAATTTAATTATATTATAATATTTTTAATATTTTTAATCGTATTGCCATAATATTGGCACTCCCTGACGGTATTAAGCTGCGAGTAGGAAATATTATATATTAAATTAATAATTATAAATATGGATACCTTATAATATTTTTTATTATCCTAACGATCGCTTATAATTAAAAGAATATTAATTAGGCTTTTATTTTAAGGATCCGAGGTAATTATTAGATTAAGAAAACTGGTAATAATAAATAATAAATAAGTGCCATGGTAATAAAAAGAATTAGGAAATGGATTAATAATAGGTTAGGATTTTTTTAAGAAATTATAATTTGGTGCGAGAGTTTATTTAAAATAAAGATAATATTAAAAGGATTAAGGTATGCGATATTATTAATCCTATTAGGCTTTAAACTAGCGATTAAGATCGGCCCGATATACTTATATATAATATTTATAAAAAAGGAATATATTTAATAATTAGATATTATTTTTAATAATAATAATGTTTAAAAGGTGAAAATTCCTACGGTTAAGGATAAGTTTAAATTAAGCAAACCTGGTAGGAAATCATATTAATTATAAATATTTACCCTATAAAGTATAATAATTAAGGAAATTAAGATAAAGTATAGTATTAAGATTAACCGAGATATATTTGCTTGATCAGTCGGGCACCCATATTCCTTAAAATTATATAATATATATAATAATAATAATAGAGATTTATATATAAGGATTCTTATTATTATAAAAAAAGACTTTATTAAATGGGAAAAGTATACACCTTTTTTCCTAAAGTGGAAGAATTTCCCAATTATAGGCTTATTATTAATATAAGGATAATCCATAATAATTAATATTAAAAAATTTAACGATAATTTAATAAAAAAAAATTAAGAAATTAATCGATAAAAGTACTCGGTAAAAAAGATTAGGATAAAGGGAAAAAAGCCAAAGGCAAAGGAGATTATTAAGTATAATAATTTTACAAATTCGAATATTAGTAATATAAAAAGTATAAAAGATTTATTTATAATATTTAATAATTATAAAATAAAGATTAAGTATAAACCTCCCTTAATTACCAAAAAGGTTAAATATAAACCTTTATTAATTACCAAAATAAAGAATAAACCCTCCCTAACCGTAAAAAAGATTAAAATTAAACCTTTATTAAATATTAAGAAGATTATTATTAAATGTAAAGTGGTAAGCATTATTTTTAAAAAGGAAGAGCACGTTTAAGAATAAAAAAAAAAAAAGCGTAAACCTTTTTTAATAAAACAGGAAAACTTTAGTCCAAATAATATTATTATCTTTATACTTTAAATATAAATAAAATTATATGGATAAATCGCAATTTATAAAGACTTTATAATAAAAATGAAATTATTTATAAAGATTTTCTAATATTCGAAAATGCGAGGATATAAGGGAAAGCTCGCCTATATTAAAAAGGTATATAATAAGCGATATATATAATCGTATATTATCCATTATTATATAAGGTATTAAAACCCTTTTGATTATATTCCACTGCGATAAAAAGGTTGGGGAGGAATGAAAAGGAAGTATTAAATATTTACTTCTTTATATAGGATTATTATTAATTTTTAGTTTTTCCTTAATAATAGGTAGATTAAAATAATAAGAGATTTCCTTATTTATGGGCGTATACCTATATAAGGATTAAGCTCTTGGTATTTTATAAAAATAATAATAACATTCTTTCTTATAATATTCATTACCCTAATATAAGGTGTTTACTCTTTATATACTTATTATCCTACTAGATTTACCAAGACACTTATTCTTCATTAATAAGAGCAATAAGATGCCTTTGTCTATTTCTCAGTATGGTTAATATATATATATTATTAAACCAAAAAATAGGCAAAAAAGTAAAACTGGTATTAAATAATAGTAAAATTAAAAAGAATAAGCCCTAATATAAAAACCATTATAAGTATAATCCTAATTAAACCTATTAAACTGGACGGGACCATATATAAGAACTTTATTATATTTAGGCCGAATTCCCTTAGGAAACCAGCATAATCCCTTTAAAAATTTTAAAGGTATAAGCATTGCTTATATTAATAACCAGTTTTAATAAAAGGCCCCAATACTAAACCAAGGTAATAAAATACTATTAATACTTAAAAAGTAACCATATATTATATAATTATTTATAGGACGTTTAAAATCGAATTAACGAAATCCTTTATAAATACCCCTTTTATCGAACATTAAAATGGGACTTTAAAAAAAGCGAATATAATACCTGGCCCATTAAAACATTTAATAATATAATTATAAAAGAAGCACCAGTAAAAATAGTATTTTTACGGTATTATAAGCAGAAAACGGTGCCTAAGGATTAATACGATCGGGTATAAAAGGCCCAGAATATAATTATAAAAAACCCCTGGTTTTTAAAAAATACGCCTGGCCTAATTAATAAAAAGAACCAAATACCTTAAATACGCCAGCCATAAATAAACCTAACCGACGAGGTTTACGAAATCCCTAAAAATAATAATATTTAAAATAATTAACCACTTATTATAATAAAAGGTAAGGTAATAACGGTTAAGAAATATTCGTGGGAAAATTGGGAGAATATAAAAGCGGAAATAATAATAAAAGCCCCTATTATTAACGTTTATAATAAAACGGCGTAATCGGTTTTTAATTATAATTAGGAAGGAATTAAAAAAGAATAAGGCAGGCCCCTAAAAAGAGTAAAAGTGGAAAATAAGGTTAAAGCGGTTGGGGAAAAAAAAGGCGCCAAAGGAAAAAAGAAGAATCCTGGCCATAAAAAAGCATTGGGCGCGATAAAGGAAAAAATAAAACGCAATATATAGGAGGAAAAAAAGGCGCCCTTAGGCAGTAAATATAAGGACCCCCTAAAGTTTATAAACCTAATTTTTTAAAAGGTAATAAAAGAATAATTTATAAAGATTATGGGGAGGCTTTACGGATTAATAATTACGGAGGTATTATAAGTATTACAATTTATAAGGATAATTTTATAGGAAAAACTGGTAGGTAAAATAAAGGTAAAGGAAATTATTAATAAAATTATTTATAAGGGTAAAAAGCCAAAGAAATACCGATAGGTAATCCTAAATAGGCTTAATATTTACCAGGTGGTTAAAATAAAAATACGCTTTATTAATAATATACCTTTAAAAGAATTAAAATTTATAAACCTTATATGTATTTAGCCATATTAATAATACAAGCGTATAAACTTTAGGGTTTTATTTATAAGCCTATTAAAAGGCCTAAAAGCGGCAATATTAAAAGGAGGAAAGGCAATTTTTTATTTAATTAATATTCCTAACCCATTAGTATTAATCCCCTTAATAATCCCTTTTTTCCTTTACCCGAGCCCGTGCTTATTAATACGTATAAAAGGGCCAAAAAATAGGCTGGCCAGGGTTATTATAAATATAGGCGCGAAAGCCAATATTTTAAAACAAACCTACGCCTAAAAATACGGCTTTAAAATTTACCAGGCGCGAATTACGTTTTCCGGTTATAATAATTAAAAAACCAATTTAGCCTTAATTATACGGTAATGGGTGCATATTTTTTTAAAACCTAAACGTATTATGTAAAACTTTTTTATATTAAAAGAAAATTAAAAAGGGGCGCCAAAAATAATATTAGGAATACCTTTTATTATAATAACGGGGTGGAAATAGCGCCATAATAAGGAGCGCAATATATTAATCGGGGAGCTTAAAATAAAAGGGAGTAATTATATTATTATTATTATAAACCTAACCCTAAAAAAAAAACGTGGAAAAATACTCCGTAATATTTATCCCCAGGGAATAAAGGTTTTTAGAAAAATGTAAAAAGCCCTTATAATTCGACCAATAAAAAAAAAGAAACCAGTATAGGATTAGGGAAACCCCGTGCTGGTAAAATTAAAATCCCTGCCTATATAATAAAAGTTTTAAATTCGAATAACGAAAAAATAATAGCCTAATTTTTTATAAAGGAAATTAAACGCCTTATGAAAAAATTTAAGGAGGATATGCCCATGGAGGGGTATATTAATGGGCCGTAAAAAAGGGAGAACCTTATAAATAGAAAGATTTGGACCGAAGAACCAAATATAAAAATTACCCTTTATTAGCCAAAGGGGCAGGGGCGTAAAAAGCCTTATAATTATCCACGGAACCCTGATTATAAAAAAGAAATTACCAGGAAAAGGTTAAACGTTTTCCCAGAAAAGTATTATAAAGGCAATAATTAAGAACTGCGAAATAATAAAAAAAAAATATAAGATTTTATTATTAATAAAATCCTAGGTATTGGCGGAACCCAAAAGGCATTTCCCTTTAATAATACCAATATTATTAATATTTTTATTATATATAAACGTGTGGCGGATAAAATAAAGCCCATGGATATTTAAATAAGGTATAAAACGGCCCCCGTAAACCCGGACTGGTATAAAAAAAAGTGGGAAAAAAATAAGCCATTGAAAAAAGATTATAATAATATTAAATAAAATAAATACGTTTGCTTACGATTATATAAGGCAGGGTATAGCGGCACCAGGCTTATATTAAAAAGGAGGAATAAGATTTTAGAATTCCTCGGGGAATTATAAGGGGAAAAATAAAGGATATTTATAAATATACTTATAAATAAAGAATAAGCGTTGGTATAGTCCTGGGAATATTTAGGCAAAATTAACCCTAATATAACCCCTCCCCAAAAAATCGATACGGTACCTTATATAGGGTAATAAATTAAAAGTATTCCTATCCCTAAGGTATTAATAATAGTGGTAATCGAAATATTCGAGAAGCGAAAAAAAAAGGGGGTAATTAAATTAAACTAAGCGGCGTACCGTAACCCCTGGTTTTTAATTAAAAAAAAATGGGAAGTACCGCTTAATTAATTTAACGGAAAGGCTTAATTTAATTATAATTCGTAATACTTTTATACCTTTAATTACCAATAAATTTATAAAGGATATAATTTATTACCAGCTTATTTTACTCCTGGATTTTTACTTCGAATACGATTAAATAGTACTCGATCCAAAATCCCGAAATTTTATTACCTTTATAATATTCGCCGGCCTATTTAAAATAACCACGCTTTTGCAAGGAAAACCGAATAATATTACTTAGTTTTATAGGATTATCTCTATTATTCTCTTAGGTTATATTCCAATAATATATAAAACACTTATCGATAATATTACGGTTAAAGGTTTTATTATTATATATAATAGGTAAAAAATCTACCCAGGGGTACGGTAATACGTGGCCGAATATATTAAAAACTTGGATTAAATATTATTACGGAATAAATTGGCCGGGACTATAATTTTTATGGTTAAATTTAAATAATATTAAAAATTAGCCGTAATAATAAATTTTATATGCAAAACGAATAACCGTAATCCTAAACAGGCCAAGGTTATTAAGATTAAAAAATAAACGGTTTTTAAAAATACATCGAATATTAAAAAATTTATTAATATAATGGTTTTTTATCGAATATTTATTAAGGATTTTATTTATATTATTAAACCCTTATACGAACTTACCCGTACAGGGGCGCAGTTTATTTAGGAGGAAAAACATATAAAAGTAATGGAAATCCTTAAATAAGCCCTAATATTACCCCCAGTTTTAATTAAAATTAATTATTCCCCAAAGGTAAGGCGTATTATTATTAAAGCAAACGTATTAGGAACCGGATGGGGAGCATGGATCGGCCAAAAAAGGGAAAGGAAAGTCCTAATGGCGAGGTATAAGTTTAATTATTAAAAAAAAGCCGAAGGAATATACTATTCGGCCAAGCTAAAATATAAGGGATTATTTATAATTTTAAAGCGATTACGGAATTACCTATACGGCGCGCATTTTACCCTTAAAATAAATACGGTTAATATAATATATTAATTTAATAATAATATTATTAACCTATCCGGAGTACTTATTATTAAATAAATCGTATAAATACGGTAATTCGATTTTAATATAAAGCATATATTAGGAAATAAAAACGCTATAGTAAACGTATTATTATAAAAACCCCCAGGACCCTTAAATAAGAAAAATAATAAATTAAAGAAAAATATCGAAAATTTTATTAATGTATAATTATACGTGTTTAGGGCTGTATAGGATTAAAGGGATATTAAGATTTTGGGAAAAAAAGCATAAAGTAATAAATTCCGAAAAATAGCGTATTTCCTTACCACCTTAAAAAAACCGAGCAATATTCCTTATAAATTATTTTTCCGTTAAAAAAAAAAGGCTTTAAATTACCTAATAAGGGACCAGAAACTTTGGCGCAAAACCTTAAAAGATAAATTATAATTATAATTAATAATCGATAATAACCAAACCCGAAAATATATTATTTAAAGTAATTATATTTACGGAAGGTATAAAAAACGGAACGTTATATTTAATTTTATTATTTAGCATTATTATTAAAAAGAATAATAAAAGTAGGTATAAAAGGTATTAAAAACCTGCCCAATTTATTAAAAGCGAAACCCTTAAAGGTTTAAAATATTACTAAAAATTTTTAACCCTATTTTAACCCCTTTTTTTAAGGTTTCGCTCGATATTTTTTAAATACCACTAAGGAAAGGGTATATTTATATTATATAGGCCAAATATAATTTAATAAAATGGATTAAAGGGCGATTATTATAAAAAGCCACCGCAGGGTAAATAACCAATTTCGTTTAATAAAATATAATTTATAGGTATAGGATATATGGGAAATTGGTAATTAATGGAGGACCAAAAAACCGAGGGTTTTTGGATAAATTTATAAAATAAATAGGCCTGGTTAAGATTACGGTATTGGCGTATAATTTATAATCGTAAGGGGGAATAAAATACCACCATTTAAATACCAGGGATATATTATTAAAATTAGGCAATAGTTAGATTAACGCATACCCAGGGGTATTAATGGCGTAAAAAGTTATAATAAACCAAATTATAGGATTTTCCCCATATACGTTATTATACGGTTAAAAAATGGTCACCCTTATTAAAATGGCGCTCCTTACCTGGAAAATAATCAATTAAAAAGGTAATATACCGTACGCGGACTTTTTGGCGGAAAAAAGCCGGGCAATAAAATAAAAAAAAACGGATTTCGCGGAGGCAGCCCGAATCCTACGATGGAATAGGGAAGCCAGGGCCAAGTACGTGGATAAAAAGAATAGCGGGAAAATAAGGAAAATCCTATTGGAAAAAGGGGATTTAATATTATAATAAATACC
>JAKWBI020000506.1:0-34372 GCA_022664585.2 Zalerion maritima
ACTCTTCTTTATCAGTCCCGCTCGGCTCCCACCAAAAATCATTGACAACTTTTTGTCAGCACTTCCTCGCCTTGCCTTTTGCTATTCCCCCCCCCCCCCCCCCTCCTTAGACACTTGGTATTTCTTTCTTTCTTACCCAAGATTTCTCAGCCCAAGTTTCCCCGCCATTTGCATTGCTGCGTTGCTTCGCTTCGGTGAAAATGCGCCTACGGTAAACCCTATCGGACAATTGCAGCAGTAATGGGCGCTACCAGTGCATTTGACGAATTGATCAATACGGGGTCGTGGACAACGTCCCAAGCCAAGGACACTTCGACCAACGGGTATGTCTTGTTCTCTCTTGCTCTAGGCCCAACCCAAGTATCACCACTCGGGCCCTCATTCTACTCCACTTACTGCGCCGCACCCCAACTTACCTACGGTGAGCGGGGAATAACTTCGCCCCACCGGCGCGACATACTGACCGAGATCTTGTTGACATTATAGAAGCCGAGCGCCAAGTGCCAATCGAGATGCCGATCCACGACCCCGTATCCCGCGCTCATTCGCAACGCCAAAGACCGGCAACCGAAGATACCCCCCACCGCCCAGTGTTGAAGAGGAGTCCGACTCGATCGCGCGCGAATATGGTTCGGGCGTGTCGGAGAGCAGCGACGGCCCCAAGTACATTGGTGACGTCAATCAGAATCCTGTCATTCTAGAGGTTCCCGAAAACAATCCCGAGAGAAGATTCGTACTTGTCACAGAGCCGGAAAAGCACGCGCCCGAGCATGTGGATGCCAGCAAACCAGCGGTGCCAAACGGGAAGAAGCCTGAGAAATCAGACGGGACGGGTGCAGGTAGCACTGCGAGCTCGACCAGCAGCCCGAGTGCCCCACGCGATCGACCCCGCGAAACACCAAGAACCAGTCCCATCAAAGAACGAGATGCAAGGAACCACAAGAACAGCAGGGAACCGCAGGAACAAAAAGAGCCGAAAGGGCCAAGGGAAGCCAATAGTACGTCAAAGACCACGGCACGTGATTTGAGAGAAAGGGAAAGGCAACGACAAAGGGAAGATGAGAGAAACGAATGGGACAGGAGAAAGAGCAGGGACGCGAATGAGCTGGGAAGAGGCAAGGAGAGGAAGTCAGAACCCCCCCTCCCTGAAATTAAACCAGGAATACCACCTACGACGACATCAATACCCGAATGGAAGCCGGCTGCCAAAAAGGCTTCTGCCTCTTCAGAACGAAGACCCGAGCCAACTATACTGCCTAATAGGAGGGCGGCAGATCGCACCAGACAGGATGATGTACCGATCCCAAGGAAGAAGGATAGAGCGAAGTCCGATTACGAGGCAAATACCTGTCGCAGATATGTGCTAGTCCCAGGTAGTGGTGATGAGAAGAAACCAGTGTCTCCCACTAGACAACGGTTGAAGGAGAGAAAGAGTCGCCAGGATTTGCCGCGGATAGAAACGAAAGACCTCGATCGCGACTACGAGACCTCGAGGCCATCGCGACACCGCAGGAGTTTATCCGCAACCGAAATCAAACAGGAACCTTCTCATTACTTCGAATCTAGGCAGGAGCCACTCCGGAACGACGATTTCTTGTCCCCAACGGTGGTGAGGAAACATTCTACGAGACGGCGTCATGACGAGAGGTACTACGATGATACTAGGGGTGGAGAGACGCCATCTCGGCGCGACAAATCCTACAATGAAGTCAGAAGTACGCCTTTGGAACGAAAGGACCTATCCAAGGTGGGAAGGGAAAGGGACGCTCAGTCATCCAGCCCTGTGGCGCCCCGGAGGACTCCCTCTAGTGCGAAGCTAGCACGGAGAGCATCCAGGCGAGGAGGATTTCCAGATGGATACCGCGGCTCAGGAAGAGCTTTTGATAGGGATGATAGTCTCCCTCGTCACCCTGACAGGACTGCAACCATTCCGGCGTACGTCGGCGCCGCGGTGGCTGCACGAGAGGTGGTTCCCGTCAGAAGTCGAAGCCGGAGAAACCGCAGGGAATCGCCTCCCAGTGACGCCGTTGCTAGTAGCTCGGAGGAGGAATCCCGTGTGCCGTACCCCCGTTCCCCGCCACAGGGCCCTCGAAAGTCTTTCGTCGACTACCCCGATGAAAGAGGGTTCTTGCTAATGCCCCCTGGACCACAGGATGAGGTGCTGGTTAGCCCGAAAAAGATTCGACCGTCGCCATTACCATCCCCGCGCGTATCAAGCAGCAGCTTTAATGACGTCGATGAGCACAGTTTGCGTGGTGCCTCCACTTACCCGGGCGCTATAGAGCCGCAATACTCTGGGCACGAGCGGCCTCCATCTATCAGGGGACGGGATCCTTCTCCGCCTCGTCGCGGTTATGACCCGGACAATGACGTATATTTGAACGGTCGACCGAAGTCTCGGGGTCCTGGCCCGAACATTATGAATGCTTCTGCCCCTTTAATTGCAAATCCGTCACTTGAAGGACGGCCGAGGTCACCGATCGTCGACCCATATCGCCGGTCAGCTCCTTTGCTCACTCGCTGGAAGCAGCCCAATTTTGCCGTTCCGGACGGCAAGGCTCTCACATACCGGAGATTTCTTTGCGGTGTACAGGACGGCAACTTTGAGGGTCTCCCAGCGTGCCCGAGAAGGATTCCGGTGGCTGGGTACCAAGGGTGGTTGACCCTACCACGTTGTAATGATTTCACAATATGCCCGTCATGCTACGAATATGTCTTTGAGAACACGGAATACGGTTCAGCATTTATACCACTACCATTCCGGGCTGCAAATATTGAGACAGCCTGCTCCTTTGGGTGCTCGTACTGGTACCAAATTGCTTGGTTCCTCACCCTCAAGTACACTCAACCAGACTTGAGAATTCTCATGTCCCTTGCCGACATTGTCGCTGGCAACCCACCATGCCCCACATCGCAAGTTTCGAGGCAAAAGTGGTATTCCATTCGTGACCCATATGACGGGAAATTGATACCAAGCTTCAGTCTCTGCGGTACCTGCGTTAAGGTTGTGGGTGCTCTACTGCCTAGTCTCGCCAAATATTTCGAGCCGCTGCATTCCAGATCCACTGAAGGATCTTGCGTTCTCCAGTGCGACGCAACATCCAAAGACAACAATTTTCTCGAGTTTTTTGATGCTATGGAGAAGGTAGCCGATGTGTCCATGATGAACAGGATCCCACCTGACATGCAGGAACTTACGGACAGAGTACTATCCATCTGCACTGTTGCCAAGTGTCCAAAGGACGTCCAAATCCGCGATGGGTGTTGGTATTTCATGCGAAGTATCAAGGACTTGACGGTATGCAAGGAGTGTTTCAACTCTGTCGTCACGCCGTGGATAGAGAAGGGCAATCCAGTAGCCGGGGACTTCCATGCGAAACCCAATCATGTTCCTTTGGCAACTTGTCAGCTCTACTCAAGACGCATGCAGGATGTATTCAGCAAAGCGTGTGAAAGGAAGGGACTCGGCTACCTGGATGGTAAAGTGCAGGAGAGGAAGTTGATGGAAGGTGAAATCAAAACAAAGATCCAACTGCTTCTATCCAAGCCGATTCACTATTCTTATGAAGAGGACGAGTTGAATCGGCTCACTGTCGAATGGGCAGAATGGGAGTAGGGGAATGCATGGATGCGAGGGAATCAAGATATACAAGGTTCTCGGAGGGTGGTGAAGGGGTCAAATGGATTACGGGTTTGCTTGTACACAGGGTTTGGCTTCAGGTTGGCGGGATATCCTGGTGTGTTTTTCGGCTGGCCTATTCCATTTCGCGTACACGATTTTGGTATCAATGATACTAGCAATACACTTTAGAGATTTTCTAGTGATTCATGTTTGCAGCACGACAATTGTACGATTTTCTGAGTTTGTTAGACCAAAAGACCTCGAGGTTCCACGCATTTTATCATGTGCTTGGCAGCTAATAAGGACGCTTAAAAGGGGAAGATATGTCGTTCCTGGAATTAAGCCGGGATGTATTACCCCACATAGAGCGTCCAACAGGACGACGTGCAGGCATTTCGGCCGTTGTCTAGATCTCCTAACCCACGACAATTGTCTTGTTCCTCGACAGGTGAGGCCCTCTCCCACCTAATATGCATGGAATTGCCGCTCCCTTTCTCGTCAGTCAACCTAACCACTCGGCTCACAATTTCTTAGGAGTCGAAGGGTAAAAGATGCATTTCTCTCCTTACCATGCATATTGGATTGATGAACTAGGTTACGGGTTGCCACTCCCCTCGGAGGCAACCGCTTGATGTGGTCGCATTCTCCCGTCTCGAACAGTACGCTAGCGAAATGAAATGAACTAGGGGTATTAGGCGCTTGTATCCGGGTGATTGTTCAAAAATACCATAAAGATGCCTCTGGGGGTTTCGAGTGCGAAATTCTCCTATCCAATAATCGTAGGATCTCCTCGACTCTCAGTAAACGACGCGAAGAATAACGCCAACCAAGACGCTCGCTAAAACATCCTTCGGGCTCGCCATCCTTAGCACTAGCACTAGAGCCCTCTCCGAAATAGTGAAAGAAGGCCTTGCCGGCACAGTCACGCCCTTGGAAAACGACACCTCTAATAACCGTCCTCGGGGTTGGTGGGCAGCAAAGCGACGAAGTGGATGACACGCCCCAGACCCCCGACGCCTTCAGCCAGTGCGGGAGCAACGCAGATGGCAAGACTAGTAAAATCATCATGATGGAAGGAACGTACCACATCGGGGCAAATCATGGACACGTCCGACCTCAAGAACGTCAAACATCGAGATCCACGGCACCTTCATCTGGCACACTAATACAAACTGCCGGGTCTCCAACTCTATGTCCTTCACCTACGCGGGGCGCAGCACGGCGTGGCTTCTTGGAGCGGAAAACGTCGAGATGAGAGGGTTTAGAAAGGCGTTGCTTGACGGGAGCGGTCAGACTTGGTATGATATTAATCAGAACCAGGCGAATATGAATGGGAGACCCATCACGAGTAGCATTTGGCACGCGAATAATGTGCTTATTGAAGGGATTACTTGGCACGAGAATGTCACGATGACGAATCTAGATATGAATTCCGCGAGCTCGAGCTAGTGGTCTCCCTCGCTCGGTACTAATTACCACCTGTTGACTCTCCATGATCTTGGCAGTAGCTTCCTCAACCCTTAGCCATTTTGAAGCATCTCTGCCCATTTCCCAGTGGGGAAGCAATATTAGATATCATACTCTAAAGTGGGAATGGAAGACTTGTTCTTGTGTGAGTCGCTATTATAGGAGTGCCACATAGAGTGCTTTCACTTAGTCAGCCACGTGATTCTGGACGTGAGGTCACTGCCACTTCAACCGCCGTGGCTGATAAAGGCGGTGAAGTGTCTGTGATGGGCCATTTTGTTTTTTTCGCACAGGCTTATCGCTTGAGGTGGGGCCAATCCGTTAGGGCTGCACACACAATTTCTCTTTTTTTGCTCCGGGAATTCTCAACACCACGAAATTTAGGCCAGCTTCCCGGCACACAGAACTGCCCAGATTCAACCACATTTCCCAACAACGTCGACTAACACTGGTAAGCCCGCCATTGCAAGTATCTCTCGCCACCGATAAGATACTTGAACCTTTTTTCCTCCTCTTCAATCTCTCTTGAGTCTCGACCTAAACAATCTCTAACCGTTGCGTCTCTTTTCTCTCTAGAGCAGCCAAAATGTCCGGAAGGCCTACCGTCACCATCCACGGCAGCGATGGCGCTCCCACTGGAGCTACCCACGCCATGCCCTGCGTTTTCCAATCACCCATCCGTCCCGATATCGTTCAGCAGGTCCACACCGGCATGGCCAAGAACAAGCGTCAGCCGTATTCCGTGAGCGAGAAGGCCGGCCATCAGACCTCCGCCGAGTCTTGGGGAACTGGTTAGTCTACATCCAACAGCACAATTGCACACAGCATCCATCCACCGACATAAACCAAGAGCTTGAGCTCGACAGAATGAAGAAAGCATGACGAACGGTGGATGGGGGGAGTATCTGGGAGGTTTGACACTTCGGAACGGAACGCACGATCGATGGAATTTTTACCTAGACTCCGAGGCTAACGGAAATATTTTGATAGGTCGTGCCGTCGCCCGTATCCCCCGTGTCTCCGGTGGTGGTACTCACCGTGCTGGTCAGGCCGCCTTTGGTAACATGTGCCGTTCCGGTCGCATGTTCGCCCCCACCAAGATCTGGAGGAAGTTCCACATCAAGGTCAACCAGGGACAGAAGTATGTGGTCGCATTCAACTCAATTAATATATTGGAAACATCCAACTAATCAACCGTAGGCGATATGCTACCGCCTCTGCCGTGGCTGCTTCCGCAGTCGTCCCTCTCTTGATGGCCCGTGGCCACCAGGTTAGCGGCATCGCCGAGGTCCCTCTCGTTGTCGACTCTGCCGTCTTTGACGATACTTACTGCGGAAAGACCCAGGAAGCCGTCGCTCTCCTTAATGCTGTCGGTGCCGGCGATGAGCTCGCCAAGGTCAAGGGCTCCAAGAAGCTCCGTGCCGGAAAGGGTAAGCTCAGGGGCCGCCGCCACAGGCAGCGCCGTGGACCTCTCGTTATCTACGATCCCGAAATCGACGGCAAAGACCTTGTCCGTGGTTTCAAGAACATCCCCGGCGTCGAGACCTGCTCCGTCTACGCCCTCAACCTCCTCCAGCTTGCACCAGGTGGTCATCTCGGCCGCTTCGTCATCTGGTCCTCGGCCGCTTTCAAGGCCCTCGACGAGATCTACGGATCCACCACCAAACCTTCCGCCCTCAAGAAAGACTTCCTCCTCCCCTCCAATGTCGTCGCCCAGGCCGATCTTACCCGTCTCATCAACTCCTCCGAGATCCAGAGCGTCATCCGCGCACCAAAAGGAGGTGCCACAACCAAGCGTGTTTCCGTGCTAAAGAAGAACCCTCTCGTCAACAAGCAAATCATGCTCCGCCTCAACCCTTACCACTCCGCATTCGTGAAGAACAAGCTTGGCGAGCAAACTGCGGATGAAGGCAAACCTCCTAAGCCCACCAAGGAGTTCTTGACTCAGGTCCACGAGTTGTAAGGAGCGGGTAGTTTTCGAAAGACAAGGAAAATGGCATGGGGTGGGAGTTCTTTTTCTCGTGTGTTCATATCGCATTGGCGTCTTAGGTCAAGGAACCCCGGGTTTCGGTACAACGGAATGAATATTCTCGGGAAGTTTTTTCGACTTCTGATATTCTGATATTCAGAACATGCCAAGAATTTCTGCTACATTTTGAAGTTGATTGTGAATCAAGTAAATATGATGATTTCCATAAAATAGCGACATGCGAAGTACTTTCAGAGGTTAGAGATGCATCATACACCATGATTCTAGCTCAATCAATAAATCTTAGACCGTCAACTTGCCCCTCGGCATAAATCAATCCTCATAATTGGAGGCCGGATAAACCACGCTTCCTGTAACTTAGCACCCAATCCAGCCCAGATTTCCCATTCCATCCGTTATACCCGAAACGCCTTTCTGGGAATTCGCATCGATGTCGCTACTCTCAAGCTCCTTAAGCAGCTCCTCAATCTCCTCCACCTTCCTGATCTTCCAGTATTTGTGCAGTGCAGACACGAACCTGTGGGAGCAAGCATCGATGTTCTCCTCGCTCTCGGCGGCAAAGCACATGCGGTAGTACTTCCATCCTTCCTCCTGCCTAACCTGGTCGTTGGCGGAGAACATCATTCCGGGGCTGATGAGGACGAGGTGAGGCTTGTGCGTCAGGTACAGCATGAGGGCCGTGTTGAGGGCCGTCCCGTCCAACACTCTGCGCCGCCGCACCGACGGCCCACCCTCGCGAGATTGATGTGGGTAGAGGAGGGGACGGGGAGCGTTGAAGAGAGGGTGTGACTCGAAGTGCACTCTCACCCAGATGAACATGCCGCCCCGACTCCAGCGGAAAGAAAGGAGAGTGGTGGTGGAAATGACGCCGTAGTCCCTGTCTGCGAGGGAGGTAGGGGTGCTCTGCTTGAGCATGACTGCGCCCGCGTCCAGGATGGAGGACATGCGGACCATCCTCCTCTCGTACTGCCCCCTCAGCCCCGCTAGCCAGCGCACCCATCCGGAGGTGTCCCATCCCTCGAAGGCGATCTTGTCTTCCGCGGCGGCGAGGGAGTTGAAAGCCGCGGTGGCGGCAGCCGGCTGCGTGCCGAGGACGAGAGAAGCCACCATGCTCTGCACGAACCCGGAAGGTTGCTGCGTGCTGGACTCGGTGATGCGCAGGAACCTGTCGACGAAGGCCGGCTGCGCGGTTATCCACCCCAGGCGACATCCCGGCGCGACTGTCTTGCTGAAGGTGTCCAGCCTGACGACGCGGCCCGAGACGTCGATGGAGAGGTAGGACGGGACGAGGGAGTCGAGGAATTCGAAGCCCGAGGACTTCTTGGGCTCGTTGTCTGCCCCGGTAGCGCACATCTCGGGCCCGCCAAGGAGCCCGGCTTCGCCTTGCGACGACGGCGCAGGTTGATTCCTGCTCCTCCTCTCCTCCCCTTCCGCGCTGGGGTACTGCAAGTACCAGTACGGATCGTCCTCCACGATAATAACGTCCCACCGCTCGCAGCACTCGTAGATCTCTTTCCTCCTCTTGACGCTCAGGACGCCCCCGGTGGGGTTGTGCCCCATAGTAACCGTGTACATCAGCCTCGGCCTCTTGCATCCTCTCCTGCCGACATCCCAGTTTTCCAGCACATCCTTCAGCCCGCCCTTGCCCGCGGCGAGCATGCCCCCCTCGTCCATCTCGACCTTCACGGGCACGACTCCCTTCGGCCCCGTCTGCCCCAGGATGTTAGGATACACAAACTTTTCCACGAGGATCCCCTCTCTCTCCTCGTCTCCCTGGAAGGAGGGAAGCCAGGTGTCCACGAGGAGTTCGACCGTCTTCGCAAAACCATCCGTGGAGCCGCACGTGAGGATCACCTCCGGCCCCCCCGCATAGGGTACGTTGGGATGGAGGTTTCTCCTCGTGAACTGCCGCACCCATGACAACAGGGCCGGATACCCCTGAGCGGTCCCGTATTGCAACGCCGTCGTCACGTCGATGCGCTGCGTCGGGTCTCGCTCCCCCGACAGCATCGGGATGGTCAGGTGTGCGGCTTCCTTGTTCGATGCCCCGGTGGTAGTGCTGTTGGTGGTGGTGGTGGTGTATGCTGGTGCCTTGGAGGAGGAGGGATTGTTCGAGGGAATGTTCCCGCTAGTAGCGCCGTCCGGAGAAGCGTCGAAATCCTCCCATTCCGGCTCGGGATGGTTCGGCGTGGGTTTCCATCGGGTCGCTTGCGCCGACTGCGCTTCTAGCGTGTCGAACGGGAAGAAGCGCGCGTTGGGGAGACCTGGGAGTCGAGGCGAAACGTCATGTCAGCAATCCTGCTCCGCATGGATGAGGGTAGATCCACGCCGACTAGCGCTCAAAAAGAAAAAAAATATATATATATATATATATATATGTAAACTCCCTGACTTTTGGATGCGTGCGCTGTGCATATAATTTAGGGATTTGGAAACAGATGAACACACAAACATACCTCCGGCAATATTCCCAATCCCGGGAATCTGAAAGTACTTGTAATATGCCTTCATGCTGCTCGGGTTCCTCCTCTTGGTCGCCTCCGAGAAGTGGTGGCTGAGATCCAGCGGCGGGAGCGGTGCGCTCCGCGTCATGGCCGGAATGCCGGGCTCCGAGAGCCCTTGATGGAATGACATTTTGTTCTTTGCTGGTGGCGGTGGTTGCTTCAAACTCTGGGCAACACTATTGATGGTTATGTTTGTTTATGTATTGAACAGAAACATGGAAGAAGAAGAAGAAGAAGAAGAAGAAGAAGAAAAAGAAGTCCGGAGATGGGAGGATGGACGTGCGAGACTACATACATGTACCCCGGAAAGTTGTACGCTGGTATGCACCAACCCAAAAAGTTTCCGAGCCCTACCTATGTACTATGGACTGACTACCTCTCTCACCGCGACGGTGGTGTGTGGATGTCGATTCGGATTACAAATGTGTGAGCACAGCTGCGGGCCAATTCATAGCGCTTGATAAGGATGCTGATAAAAGTTCCACCTACGTTGGGGATTTTGTCTGGGATCCCTGTCCTTGCATGCTGGCCATCGTGTAGGGGTTCCGGTTCACCCGTTCTGTATTCTTGCTTGGCACATCGTGATGATGCATTGTGAGGTTTGAGATCTCATTCTGCCCATATTCCACACGCGATGAGAAAAATATCAACCATAAATAATACTATATTTTTGCATATATATATTAACTCCGTATAGCCCAACTTTTATAGTTTCCTATGGACATATCCCGTCCTATCTAGATGCGCTCCCCCTTCTCGTTGAATCGGACAACCTCTCCTGTGTTGAGAGCATCCTGAAGAGCCCTTCCAATCTTCATCACCATGATTCCGGCCTCCATCGGCAGCGGCACCGGCTTGTCGTTGAGAACCGAGTCGGCAAACTCGTTAGCCTCGAGAGCGAAGGCATCCTCAAACCTCTGCCAGTATTCAGGCTGCACCTCGTGCCTCATGCCAAGCCTGTCGGCGACCACCACGTTGTTGGCCTTGGGGATGACGTTCACCATGATCTTGCCGGTGGTACCGGTGATCTCGGTGCACACGTCGTGCCCGTGAGCTTGGGTGCGAGAGCTGTAAAAGTAGGCAATCTTGCCTCCCCAAAACTCCACCACGCCGACGGCGTTATCGACATCGTTGGCCTCCTTAAGCTCCGGGTGGTGCTGCAGGGTTCCGGTCGCCCAACAGGCCTTGGGCGTCGGGTTTCCGAGGAACCAAAGGGAAAGGTCGATGTCGTGGATGGTGCAGTCGACAAAGATGCCGCCGTTACGCTTGGCGTACTTGACGAAGAACCCCGTGTCGTCGAGCAGATCGCAGGTGTTGGACCTGACCAAGAAAGGGCTGCCGATGGCTCCCTGTTCGCGGACTTTGACTGCTGCGTCGCGGTATGATGCGTCGAACCGTCGCGAGAAACCAGCCATCACCTTCAAGTCGGGGTGCTTCCTAGCAGCCTCGACCACGGATTGGGCCTGTATGTCTTTCCATTCGTGAGTTTGAATAATTCCCAAATATAGAAATAGGGGATGGGATGGGAGAGACGACTACGTACTTCTGCGAGGTCAGTGCTCAGTGGCTTCTCGCAAAGGACATGGAGGCCCTTGGCGATGGCGCCCAGAGACTGGCTGGCGTGCACGTCGGTACTAGTGGATATCCAGACGGCCTGGAGGCCGGGATGTGAAAGCATCTTGTCGTAGTTGTCATACACCGAGATGCCGAATTCCTTATACTCGGCATTGTTCTTGGCCCAGTCAATCTCGTGGGCTTCCGTGCTGCAGACTGCGACGACTTCTACGCGGGGGACCTTGTAGAGCAGAGTGTACACATGACGTTTACCCTGTATCCTGACAGGGTCAGCTTGAGGGAAGTTCCCTTGGGGGGTTGAGCTATGTAGCTCAAGACTCCTGTATACGTACCATGCGACCCAGGCCGACAACTGCAATCTTGAGAGGAGTCATGTTGAACCGTTTGTTTTCTTCAAAATGAGGCTTATCTTAGAATGTGATATTTAGGAATGAGCTTGGTGGTTCTTGAACAATGGTAGATGTGCGCAGGAAGAAGTAGGAATTGCTCCATCTTCAGGTAAAGACATTGTTATTTATATTGCTTCGACATTGGCCTCAAGTGGTCTCTTTTCAATATTGACGTGTTTGGCAAGTCCGTGACCTCCATCACCCCGCATCGTCAAGCGCAGGGAGAATCGGCTGCTGATTCTTTTCTTTCCCCACTCCATTGTCCCGGAGGAGCTTCTAACCTGAGCCTAAGAGTTAGACGCGGCGAATATTTCCTCTTGAAACGAAGTAGGAAACTATTTCCCCACGCAGCTGGTGTGGGAGGGAAGTTGCCGCACATCACGCGGCAGAAAGGAGCTCAGATCTCGGAGGCTGCTCCTCCAGTAAATGGCAGCTGTTAGTAGTGGTAAGTGTCATGGCAATTCTTTCCTAAACGGGTACGATTGACAACGTCTGTTGGTGCTATACATAGTACTCTGGATGAGCCTATGCACCCTAATACCTTCTGCTTCAGAATTTCAGATATCCTGATTCGGTCGTGTTGGTCTTTATGCATCGCACAAGTCGGTGGCTATTTTAATTTCTATTCTTGCTGCCTTGAAGGGGAGTAGACGTGAGGCCGACTCGGCCTGCAGTTGTGCCGACCCCAACGGCGGAGGAATCTAGACATGATTCTAGCGGAGGTTTAGCTCGGAGAATATAACAGTTTACCAGGACCCATTTCTTCATTTTTTGCATACATATAGAAGGTATCAAGAATTTTCGTGGAGAATTTTCGGCACCCGATTGTAGGTAATACTGTTACAATTACGGTGTTCGTGCAGTGTTTCGGTCTCCAATGTCCCTGTTCCCTGACCTGCCTGCGTCAGTTCCCGAAAAGCCACCCATCTAGGATCTAAGATTGTGGCAGGTGCCGAGGACAACCCCACCTTCCCAGCAATTCAGGGTCGCCAAGACAGCGTAGCTGCCGAGACGTTTAGTGGAGGCTTCTGGCGGGGTAAGGAAAAAAAGTTCCTATCCACGAGGGAGGAGCAATGACTTATCGTCTCTGAGCTAGACTCAAGGTCTTTGCATAAAACATGATAGCAGAGATCCTCAAGATTCTCATTCCACGAGCCCGTGGAATCGGTTAAGACTTTCCTGGTCACGGAACATCCCATCCTTCATATTCAACTTATCCAACGTCTTACTCAAAGCTGCTGGTTATCAGCCTCAGTTCCCCTGTGGCGAGTGTGACGTCGAGCCACCGTCACACCCTCCAGCACCTCAATTCCAACCATTGCTGGTGCTTGACATAGCAAACATCATCTCCAGGGTTGACTCCGAAAGTCCCATACCCGGGGCATCAGGTTTATACTCGTTTTTCTTCCATATTAGCACCGACCGGACACCATGGAGAAAATAACTTCCAAGATCGCGGCTCTACCGCCGGACTCGGACTTCTTCTCGCTCGAGTTCTTCCCGCCAAAGACCGCCATGGGCTTCTCAAACCTACGGGACCGCCTTGACCGTATGTCACGAGCACTTAAGCCTCTGTTTGTTAATGTCACTTGGGGTGCCGGTGGAAGCACTGCCGACAAGTCTCTCGAACTCGCCGAGCTGTGTCAACGAACCCTGGGCCTGACAACATGTCTCCATCTCACCTGTACCAACATGTCCCGCCGACTGGTTGATAAGGCATTGGAGGACGCCAAGGCACTTGGAATCAGAAACATTCTTGCTCTCAGGGGTGATCCTCCCCGGAAGTCTGAGTACAAAGATACCGACGAGGAGAGTGAAGCCGGCGAGGAAAGCGAATTTACTTGGGCAATCGACCTCGTCAAATACATCCGGCGACACCATGGCGATTACTTCTGCATTGGTGTTGCTGCTTATCCAGAGGGCCATGCCGACGAAAGTCATCCTTTGGGACAGAGTTTGGAGCACGACCTACCCTACCTAGTCGAAAAGACTCAAGCTGGTGCCGACTTCATCATGACCCAATTGTTCTTTGACGTCAATGCCTACGACATGTTCTACAAAACACTCCGCGAACATCCAAGCGGCGCATTCAAGGATACACCTATTCTTCCGGGGTTGATGCCGATTCAGAGTTATCAAATGATCAAAAGGACTACAAAACTCAGCCACGCCAGCGTCCCAGAACACATAATGGAGAGGCTCAATAATGTTCGAGGAGATGACGAAAAAGTCAAGTCTGTGGGCGTCGACATTCTGTGTGACATAATTGCCTCGCTGAGGGACATGCAACCAACTGAACACCGTGGCTTCCACTTCTACACCCTTAACCTCGAAAAGTCTGTCTCTTTCATCGTGGAGAGGACAAAGATGGCACCTCCCGAGTCCGATTCGGATGAAGAGGCCGTGGTCGATGATTTGCCCGGGGCTGTTCCGACTATTCAACTCAACGGCTCATCAGGCAGGCATCCTTCCATTGCTGCTCTTTCCAGGTCTAGAAGGCAGAGCTCCATTGGCAGCGATCCCCACAATCGGGTTATTGTGTCGGGACGCAACACGAGCAACCCATCGTACGAGGCGGCGGCTTCCGAAGCTGGAATTCCCGCCGAGCCAGTAAACACTAGAGCGAACACTCTGGCAATCAGCGAGGGTGAAGGCGTGTTGGGACGAGAAGCTACCTGGGACGACTTTCCCAACGGAAGATGGGGTGACGCGAGGAGTCCAGCGTATGGAGAAATTGACGGGTACGGGGTATCGCTTCACGTTAGTGTCAACCAGGCAATCACTTTGTGGGGCCACCCCAGGTCAAGAGAAGACATCAGCAAGCTTTTCGTGCGCCACATCAAGGGCGAGCTCTCAGCTATTCCATGGAGCGAGGAAGAGTTCAATGCGGAAACTGCTACGATTCAGTCACGGCTTCTTGCTCTCAATGAGAATGGATGGTGGACTGTGGCTTCCCAGCCAGCAGTGAATGGGATGAAAAGCAACAATAGCACTTTTGGTTGGGGACCTGCCTCTGGGTTTGTCTTCCAGAAGGCTTTCGTCGAGTTCTTTCTCCCCAAGGAGGACTGGTTCAAGTTGCGAGAAAAGATGCAAAGCGCGGAGGTGACCGGCACCGTTACATGGTACGCAGTAAACTCGACCGGAACGTTCGAAAGCTCCGACTTTAGCGGTGGCGTAGGCACGGAGGCACAACCTAGTACAAACGCAGTGACTTGGGGCGTGTTTCCCGGCAAAGAAATTGTTACGCCCACCATCATCGAGGAGGTGAGTTTCCGCGCCTGGGCCGAAGAGGCATTTGGAATATGGGGCGAATGGGGGCGGGTATATTCTCGGCCCGGGGCACAAAACGAAGAGACCAGGAAGTGTCTCGACCGGATCAGACAAGACGTTTGGCTCGTCAATGTGATTCACCATGAGTACATCGATCCGGAAGCTTTGTGGAATCTGTTGGTGGTTGAGTAGATAGGTGAGCGTAGGTAGGGGAGAACAGCAGAGAACAGCGGGACCGACTAGAATAGAGGACCGTCGTAAAGAGAATGGATAGCCCAAGTTATCCAAAATATTGCACTTTGGAGATGTGTGGGTTTAGCTATCTCCGGCAAGCTAATTGGCACCCATGATATTCAAAACCAAGACGCTCAATCAATTGAAACGGACATATGAGAACTGGCGAATGGGCTGGTCTCTAGATGGGATTTTCAGAATAGCATCCCTGTCCTTCCAGCTCCGTGGTCGGTGATTTCTCGCTGTCCGGGCCCATCCCCAACCACCTAGATTTTGAGGGGCGAGGAACCTGTCTCCAAGCGCCAGAGCTGAAAGTTAGTGCAGGTCAACATTGCCGGTACTCAGCCGCCAATTTATAGTTGAAAACATACAAAAAGTACAAGAGTGCTAGCAATTTTCAACCATAATTCACATGCAAACAGGCAAATTCAGGAGAACTTCGCCAAACGTCCCTCCAAAGTTTTCCCCCGAGCAAAACCTCTCTCTGCTTTTACATACATATCTGCCCCCCTCCCCATTTCCACGGCAACCAGATACCACTAGGTAATTTTGTGCCCACGACCTACGAGCTACGACGCCTGTAATAAGCGAACCGCATCCGGTATACTCGGCCTGGAAGATTAGGCTGCAACTGCGACTATACGAGAGTCCTAGGAGGCAGTATAGGATAAATCACAACAATCTATCCAGGTAGTCGCTCTCGAGTTCAAGAAGGAGGTTTTAATCTTCCCGGGTACCGAGAGATATGCCCATTCGCTAAGCCTAGTAAGCGCCTACGGTACCTACTCTGTATACATTATTATTCTTGTATTCACTCTATATATTTGATTTATTGATTTATTTTCTTAGCCCTGTCTGAGTCCGGTGAATTCATCCAATGCGTTATTCTTCGGAATTTTTCGACGTCTCTCTTTCGTTTTCTCTCTTTAGGTTCCCAATCGTCTCCAGTTGTGAACGAGACGTGTGGGGATGTTTCCTAGTCTTCAAACCCCTTTTATATAATCAGCGTGCTCTCTTCCCCAACTACTGCGTCGAAGCCCCTTCCTCGCGAGTATTTGATTCTAGAAAATCATTCCTACGAGGAGATGTATTTCAAATGCTTTTTGCGCTAACCATCGTCTTGCAGGCACCTACTTACCTGCATATCCTCGAGATCCGCCGAGGCCTCGAGGAAGCCAGTAGGTAGAGCAGCTTGCCACACCACAGTTGCCGAAATTGCGCACTGCGAAGGTCCTATCCCGACATTGGGCTCGTGGTTGCTTCGAGTTTGTTTAAAACTAGACCAGCACGGGACCCAATCTGGGCATCCTCGCTCGCCCACCACCCATCAACCATGGCCCCAAAAAAGCCATCAACTCCCTCCGGCAGCAAGTCCAAGAGCAAAGCCAGGTCGTCCGTCGTCGCCGCCCAATCCACCATCCGCCGGGGCAACACTACTAGTCTTCGCCAATCGCCCGCTCCTGCTTCTTCCTCTGCTCCCGTCGGCGGTGGCGGCGGCGGCGGCGGCGGCCGACAAACAACCAATTGGCAAGACCCCAACACCCTCCGCCGGTTCATCACCGCTCTTGTTGGTTCCCTCGAGGGAACTAGGTTCGACTACGGACGTAAGTAACCACCCGCCTACCTATTATATTTCTCCTTTCCATGCTATTCGAGAAATTCCATACCGTCGTTAGCTTAGATGCCCTTTTTTCTTGCAGTCCTTTCGATCTGATTGTACTAAGGAGAGCATTGGTTATATTATCGGGAAATAATAAGATAATAAGAGTATAGTTTTCAGATAAGATCATTGAGAAACTCCCGAGATCAGGGTACTTGTGTCATATTCTCGCTCATGTTCTCCTTCTTTTCCTCCCTCCCAGTATCCTTCATGACGCATTGTTCTTTGTCACCATTATAGTTGATGAAATTCTTACATTATCTATGGGAAGCTAGTCCCGCAATCGTATTGCCCCCTTTCCCCAAGTCTTCCTCCAACCGCCCTCTTTAACTTCCTTTATAATATTGATACCCTCGTTTAGTACTTAGCTTAATATCCAGAACTTTGCCTTCCAAAACTTCTTCCTTAACCGTACTCCCTTCCGAACCTTCCCATGTCAAATCTTTTTATCTTTTGCTTCCCTAAATTATAACTCACCCCCTCCACGTACCTATGCAAACAGCTTGATTCCTTCGCGCGCGAACCTTCAGGCCCTTTGTAAACTGCACAGAACCCCAAAGCTTGCCCCTTCGCGCACATAACAACAATCTTTGCACCCAGTCCATACACCAAACCCACCAGCCTAAAATGTCTTTTCCAATTCCAAGTAAAGACGAGACCGACAAAGATAAAGATGAAAAAGAAGAAGTGCTAATAGAAGACTTTTCTTCTTCCAATAACGAAATAGTAATTGCCCAACTGTTTGGAGAATCTACGCCAGGCGGCATCGCCTTCCAATTCCGCGAATTCAAGGCCAACGCGAGAAAAATAAAGCAACAGAGAGATCTGGGCCTGAGCCCGAAGAAGTCGCCGGCGACGGATGTCTTGAGAGGGGCTGCTGCCAACCTCCCTCAGTCACTCGGAGGAGGCACTGTCACTACCGGTGCCTTTGGGGCTGGCCCTGCTGCTGTCGCACCTGGTGGTATGGGTCCTAGTGTCGGCGTCCCTCCTTCCGTCCCGGCTGGTGCCATTGAGGAGGATGATATGGTTTCTCCTTCGCCCGCACCTGCTGCTCCTCTTGACCTTGCCAGTATTGCCCTCGGCCACAGCCCCGACTCGCCCGTCCACATAGAAAGTGACGACGAGGACGACATCGATTACGATAATGACATGGAGATGTCAGGCGCCGCTGGTTCTGGTCCTGGTCTCGCCGAGCCCGAAGCAGCCACTATTGCTCCTGCTCCTTTTGGAATTCCTCCCACTGGCGTCGCTCCCCGTCCTCCTGCCCCCGAGCCCGGAGTCTCAGTCCGTACCATGCTCGGCAGCGCACAGCAAGCCAGGGACCACTTCCCAGTAAAACGTGCCCAGGATCACTGGGACTGGGCCAGTGCTCCCATGTCTGCTGCTTCCCCCCCTGCGCACCAGGCACTATCCCATCCGATCGCCACCTTCCAGGGCCCTTGGGACAACGACGATCATGACAATGACTTCGGGTCTGACGACGACGGCCAGGTCTAGCATCCTTCGGTCCCGACCCATCTGGTCACCTCCTTCTCCCAGACTCCCTGGGCGGCAGCGACGGCGATGATGGTGAAGCCCATAAGCACGCCCTGGCAGCCCGGTACCTCCAAGAGCATGCCCACCAGGTCTGGGTTAATGAGGATGGAGATCTTAGGTAGGGACCGGGTCCCTTGGGCCCTGGTGGCCGTGTTTAGAATTTTGCAGCCTTCTTTCTGGTGGCGGTATGATTTTGGCTTTGGGTTTTCATTCGTCTCTAGCATAGTGTTTCTCCCTCCCAGATCGAGTTTACAGTTTTCTGGCAGCGGTCTCTTGTGGTTGCGTGTTGGGGGGATTTTTTGGTTATTTGTTCCTCCCTGGCAGATATGTTGCCCTGTCCCCCGAGTTTCATGAAATAGTTGTGGTATGATAAATTGACGACGCTAATCAGACAACAACTGCATGGTTTCTACAGGCATGCCTGGTGAATGACATTGCTTTGGGCGTTCTGACTTTTGGTTTGCTTTGAGCTTCGGAGAATCTCCGTCAATAGTATAAGCCCATCCGGAATAACTCCGAGGGTAGAGTGAGAGTGCCAGGGGGGAAATAGGCCGATGTAGTGAACACTCACCTTGTCTCGTGGTTGGTAACGTGTTTGGTAACGCTCTTCTGAAAACAAAAAGGAGATAGATCCCTTTAATTCCTGCATCAAAAAAAAAAAAAAAAAAAGAGTTTCAGCAGCAGCCTGAGGCATAATGCTCAACTCAGACGTTAGGACACTCCCTCTCTCCTTCCCGGGGTAAGGATCTAAGTACCCGGTACCGGCAGGCAAGCGCATGTATAGGTTAGTCCTGGGAAGGAGCGCTTGAGTCCCCAGTATAAGTCCTATACCGCCTTATTTTTTTGTCACCAGAGGGAGATGAGAACGGTGCCCGAAGCATCTTGGACACACTGCGCAAGCCCTATAAAATATCAATCAGGACACCAATCTACCGTCTATCCCCGAACCCCGGTTTGTCCCACGATTCCACTCGGAAGGTCGCATCCAAGCATGATGGAGTTTTGATGCAATATCTTTCTCGACCCAACCAGCCACGCTTGGAGAACAGAACGGGTAATTTGCGCCTGATCAGGCTTCATTGGCACGCCACAAGTACAGCAATAACACCGGACCATATGCGGCGCTGCGCCAATGAAGCTTAGGACGTTGTTCTCGGAGTGAATGGCATTGCTACTAGCAGTCTCGGGTTGCTCCAATACCCCATGTCACCATAGACTCATACAACTTCTTGGTACAGGTACATCCCCTCCAACCCTTGCCAACGATCATGTATGCCAATGTTTAAATAGGTTTATAACCCGATCCATGGGCAAAACAAAAACTCCTCGCAGCACCAGACACGTGGATGCGAGTCTTTGTACACAGAATGCTGTTTGTTGCATCACGCTCTACAAAAGACACCAAATTCGAGACCAAAAAGCGCGATCCAACCCCATGACTAGCACGGTAAAAAAATGAGGGAAGAAATCCCCAACATTTCTATACCAAAATATCAAATACTGCGTATATGCCATTTGATGAGAACCCTCTATCGGTGTATGCGCCCGTTTCCATGATCTTTCTTTGCTTTCCTTCTCTTCTTCATCTCCTCATTTCTTCGTCCCCCGTGTCGCTTGCCAGCTTGGCAGATTTCGGTGGTTCGAGCCCAACATCAATCCTTTCCTCTCTCTCCAGTCCCCTGGACCTTGCAAGTCCACGCACCTTAACTCGCCTTCTCCCCCAGCACCGGAGTGGCACTTCTCCTAGGACTGAAAGTTCCCGTCGGCTTCCTCGGCAAAAACTGTCCCTGTTGCGTATACGGGTTCATCTTGGCCATGGCATCCGCCCGCGGTGCGTGCACTGGCGCCATCCCGCCCATCGCCACGGGAGCGCTAGGCTGCGTCTCCCCGTCCCCGTACATCCAGTACTGCACCCCCAAGAAGGAGTCGCAGCACGCTTGGAAGATACCGCACAGCTTGAACGCCCACGGGATCTCGGTCGTGGCGGTGAAGAACCAAAACATCTTCATCGCATCACCAGCCAGCCAGCTCGCGAGCACGGAAAGACGGAATCCCTTGCACGACTTGGCGCGGTTGTTCGCGAATAGCTGCGGGAGGGGAAGTGTGGCTTCTATGGAGAGCCCGATGTACCCGATGGTCGAGGAGTACTTGCCGTAGATGCTGTCGAAGGGCGCGAGGAGTAGCTCCAATGCGGTGAGGGAGATGAACATGTAGAGGAGGAATTGCCAATACCTAAGGTCAAATCGGGATTAGAGGCTGCATATTACTATTTTTCGGAGGAAGGACAAGACTCACGGCCGTGCGGACCTCCACTGCCAAAAACTATACGGCCTCGGCATGGTGAAGAAATTGTTATCTTGCGCGCCCGCAAACGGCGTCGACATCTCGCCTCCCTTCGTGCTCGGCAGCGGACGGTGGTCGAGGGCCACCTTAAGCAGGATTACCTGTATCACGACCATGATAAATGACTGGATCAGCAGCGCCGTGTCGAATCGGGCACCGGGGTAGTAAAATATCCTGTATCACATTCACACCCTGCGTCAGCGCTTGCCACCGGCCAAAAGAGTCTCGAGTCTCCCACGGCTGTTTAGGCCTCAATTGAAAGCGATTGTTTGATCATAAAAGCCTGCACGTACCTCAGAAAACTGGCAACCAGCATGATAAGCGGTATGTCTAGAGAGAAGCCTTTACTCGACCGGTTCCGGTGCATCGAGTACGCTTGGTCCGAGTAGCTGAGGACCGGGCTTAGTATAAGGAATAGGGGCGCAGCAAAGCCGGCCAAAGAGGTGAGCCATTCGAACATGGCGTCGTCCGTGGGCGGTGTGCTCGCTCGCTCGCTCGCTGGGATGCGGAGGATGGAATAATATACAATTCAAATCGATTCGATAGAGGCTTGACGAAAACAGCGAGCGTGTCTATATAGATTGGTGTATACAATGTGTGTATTGTCCCGCTGTGGTAGGGTCGGTCCAAAGATGACCAGAAAAGGAGGGTTCGACGAAGCGGTCGGAAATGGCGGTCTCTGGCTACGATTCCATTGACATTGAGAGCTTCCAGGAAAGAAGAATTCCACGTCGGCTTTACGCGTGAGGCAGTCGGACCCAACGTTGGGGGAGTGTAGGAGAGAGGTGTGTTGGTTCTCGGGTCGCGATCCAGGGGTTGGAAAACTTGGTATCGGGGAGTTGTTAAATGACAAGTGGGAAACATGCATGCGCTGCTGCCAAAGTGCCACGAATGGAAAACTTGGCGGTTCGCGTCGCAGAAAGCCGGGCTCAGCATTGAAAAGATTACGTCACCAATATTGAGTTTCAGAGATGTGGTGGGGCCAACCAGGGACACGGAATTGGCCGCTACGCAGCGGAAATCTACCGCACAATGTTGCTCGCGTGCACAGCAATTAATTATTAGAAGAGGCCCCCCGATGCTTCATTTGTTTTTGATATCCACGTCGATTGCGGATACAGCCGAGTCATATGTTGTAAGTTCAAGTTTCGACTAATAGCTCCCTCTTGGTCCTCCAAGTCCAGTTTCCAACATCTCTGCCAACAAATCCCACCTCGACGAAGCCCCTTCACTACTCGCCCTGGCAACTGCCCTAAGCCCAGAAATTATAAACCTGATATGTCGGTCGAAATCGTTATGAATATCCTTGAGAACCTCGAGATACGGTTGTTCCAGATCCATCAATTTACTCTCGTTGGCAACGCCGGAGAGGTTCATGGTTTCTTCATCCTCAAGGTCCTGGGCTTTGATATACGGCCCCCTCCTTCGCTGGTCGTCCTTTTTCGTCGGCGTCCTTAACGGCGATGCCATTGCCGACAGCCGTGATATCTCTTGCATTTCTTCTTCCTCCCTCGCTGCATTTGCTTTCTGCGCACCAGAGAGCTTGATGCAAAGATCAAGTATGTCCAAGATGCACTCCCGTATGGGTTCCAACTTGCTCCCAAGGCAAGTTTCGTCAACCATTTCCTTCAGAAACTTTGAGTGCACGTCAATCATGGCATCAACGTCTTCAGCCGACAGGAGCTCTCTTCTCATCTTTTCCACCCCCGGAGCAAGCACGAGAGTTGTGAGGTATGTAAGGAAAAGCTCGCTAAACCACAGCAGCTTCGACCTCAACCCGTAGTACTGGCAATGCTCCTCCGGGTTATGCGCTTCAGAACCAAGGTCCAGGAGCATCCGATGGTCTTTGATGACATAGATCCCGCGGCGCACTTGCAAGAGCAGTGAGAATAACGCTTGGTATCTCGACACGCTATCAGTGAGAAGGACGAGCTGAACCGGCCAGGTCAACTTGTAAGTGAGCTTGATGGCCGGCAGGCTGTGCCTGACTGACGAGCGCGCCAGCTCCAGCGAACATTTCTGCCCTGCTGGAGTGACATGAGCCAAAAGCTTGTTGACATCGATGCCGGATTCAAATGCCTCTTGGGCCATCTCCGTGAGCGTAAATCGGTCATGCCAGTTGGGATTGCCGGAATCGAGACTTTTAAACAGGCCGCCCGCGAATGCTACTGACAACGACCCGTCCGACATGAAGAACACCCGTACCAGGGCGTCCAGGGCATCCCAAAGCCCACAAGAGTCAAACAGAATGTTTTGGAGCGTGGTAGCAGCTGCGTGGTGCTTGCTCTGTATCCACTTCTCGAAGGATGCACTGAACAGTTCAGAGAATGGGGCGAATTCTAGGTTCGGGGGACAGACGACGTCAAAGTCCAGTGTTGGCTCGTCAAATGTCCACTCTGCCTTGGCGGCTTCAAACTTTCCCAAATTCTTCAGGACAACAACGCTCTTGCCCGCAGTAAAGATCTTGTGGGCTGCCGGCTGTAGAAATTTGGGCACATGCAGAACACTATCTTGGGTTCTACGTAATTTGAATTGGTTCTGCCATACCTGGTTGAGAGGGACCTGCATCGCCGAGTCAGAAACGAAGAAAGTCCTGTCCCCAAACACGAGTTTGCCTTCTTCCATCCAGAGTCGTATGGGGCGGATGTACACTTTGAAGCACTCGTAAAATATGCGGCCCAAAAATGGATATACCAAGTCGTTTCCGGAAAGCTGGGCCGTGTTTGTTCCTTCGTAGAGGAGTTCCAGATATCGAAATGGATGGGAGTATGGTTCATCCTGAAGTTGCAGAATTATTGCCGATAGCGACTTCAGTTGCGTAACCCCCGGACGGATCTTCTCGAGTATCTCAATCATGCTCACGACCATGTCTTCCTGGATTACAATGAGGCGCTGTTGAATCTCAGCCAGAGTCTTGTCGAATGCTCTCAAGCTCTTTTGGATACAGTCTTGGAACACCTGCAACAAGGGAATTTGCTGAACCCGAGAGGCGACTTTGCGAAGCATCCCGAGAGACTTGTTCAACTCGGAAACATATTCCAAAAGGGCTAGCTGGGTGTCCCATTGCATCTGCGAGATTTGATATTCCGGGGCAGGTTCTCCATCCTCGTCAAAAAGAGTCGTTTTCAATCCAGACAATAGGAATAGCACTTCCCGAGCTGCCTGAAATTCTGAGATGGGGACCTTGGTCTCCCGACCCGATGGTTCTTTGAAAGTTTTCTCTTTCCGCCAAAACTGACTCAACTGAATCTTATGCAGTAAGTCATCGTCCTGCGTCGGAACGATGTGGTCCTCAGGGCGTGCACGGCGCGCAGTTTCGATGCTGGAAAGACCTGTACTTTCGGAATCGTCACTATTATCAGATCCGGCCCCAATTGGCTCCTCGTCGCCAGAGCTATCGGCAAAATTAGGTCTTCGCCATAAGTTCCTATCGTCGTGCCACCGATCCTCCCTTGCAATGTCCTGCCATTTCAACCGCACGCCTGGATCCTCTCTCTCCCCTCTTAACTGTTCCAGGGCGGACAGGCGGGACTTCTGCGTCGGCTTGTCGGCAAGCTCCAAGATGAAGTGAAGCAGTTCCGGGGTCCATTGTGTTTCGCGAGCGTAAACCGACTCAACGCGTTCCTTCAGTGCATCGGCCAAGGCCTCGCGGTCTTGGATCCGGAAGCGTTCCTCATAACCATCCAATTGCTTCTTCACGTCGAAGTGGTTGGTACTCAGGAATTTATGGTTTCTCAGTCTATTTAGAGTAGTAGCGTGAAGGCGGCTGAACTTCTTGGGCGCAGACGGCGGTACGGCATGTGTGACGGCTTCGATCAGCTCGTCCGTCTGAGCTGCTAGCTCGGCAAGAAAGGCCATGTCGACGAGGGACCAACCCTACTTGCCAACAGGTGTATGGTGTCGTATGTGTCGAAGAATACCATGAATTTCAGCACAGCATGTTGTTGAGGGGGTAAACGCAGAACATGAAGGCTGCTTGTGAATGAGGCTGAACATGGCGAGGGGCCGACAGATGTACCGACCACCCGTCCACGGTGGGCACTGCAAATGGGAACTAAGCAAAAGCTACTAGTAAGAATGTGGGGGCGGCGTGTGGAAAAGAATTTTGCGGGGCATCAAAATGCTAATTTCAAGGGCCATGCACGCGTTCAGGCGTGACCACGCGGCACCTCCAAATTTAGACCGTTAGCCAAACGCCGCTAGTCTCGTTACAGTGACACCCCTGGGCGTGTAATATTCTGAATCAACCAGCCAATGCCGATGCCTGGGTCGGGCTAGCTGTTCCTGCCAACCAGATCTCAGTCTTGGCTCGGGTTAGATGAACCCCTTTCTGCCTTTTTGTTAGAGTATGCACTGCGATGCTGAGTTTTTGTGGCAACCTCACCTCTCCACGCAACACCGCTAACTGCGTGTCCAACTGAGGACCAACGTCACTTCCTCTTTTTTCACATCTCGGGTCCAATATTCCACCACGAAACCTGCAGCTTTTTCTTCCTTCTACCATCAGTTAATAGATTCTGGCTGCTGTAGTAGTTGCCATCGTCGAACGAATGATTGGGGCGCTCGATAGTCGATAAACCACCGCTACATCAATCTTGTCGCGCCTCGACACCTGCCATCATGGTGTTGAATCGCCCGGCCAGGGCCCTGGCTCTGGCCGCCCTCATAATGTGGTTTTTCTTTCTTTACACCATATTCACTCCGTCAACACCAGCACCGAAGAAAGTCCCTGCAAAGAAAACCGCCAATGATCATCTATCATTCCCGCCGGGCGAGGACCCAATGCTCGCAGGTAAGTGGCCGACTATGCCATAATCCAAATAGCTGCAGCCCCTGCGGCTACTAGCACAAATTGGATTTCGAGCCGAACAGACTTTAACTTCCATTCCTGTGAATAGACTTCGATGAACCTGCTGGTATACTCCACCGAACGGGCCCCGAATACGCCCCCGACGCCCAAAACTCAGCGCGCATCAATGCGACCCTGCTCTCTCTGGTCAGAAACTCGGAGCTGAATGACATGCTGAGGTCTATGAGAGATCTTGAGAGTACATGGAATCACAAGTTCAACTACCCTTGGATGTTCTTCAACGACGAGGAGTTCTCTCAAGAGTTCAAGCAGAAGACGCAGGCCGAAACAAAAGCCAAGTGCAGCTACCACGTCGTCCCTCCCGAGCACTGGGATATCCCATCGTGGATAAACGAGGACTTGTATCAAGAGTCGGCCAAGATCCTTGCGGAAAACAAGGTGCAATATGCCGACCAGAAGAGCTACCACCAAATGTGTAGGTGGAACAGCGGAATGTTCTACAAGCATCCCGCACTACAAGACTTCCAGTACTATTGGCGCGTTGAGCCTAAGGTGCACTTCTTCTGCGACATTGACTACGACGTATTCCGCTTCATGCGCGACCACAACAAGACGTACGGCTTCACCATCAACCTGTTCGACGACCCTAAGACCGTCCCGACCCTCTGGCCAGAGACTACCAGGTTCATGGCTGCCCATCCCGAATATATACACCCCAACAATGCACAGGGTTGGTTGACAGATGCGGAGCACTGGCCCGAGCACACCCAAGATGCCAATGGCTACTCGACATGTCACTTCTGGAGCAACTTTGAGATTGCCGACATGACTTTCTGGCGTAGCAAGGTATACGAGGACTATTTCAACCATCTCGACCGGGCCGGCGGTTTTTTTTATGAGCGCTGGGGTGATGCTCCTGTGCATAGTGTTGCGCTAGGCCTTTTCGAGGATAAGAATAGGATTCATTGGTAAGTATTTGTCCAAGTAGCCTTTTCTGTGAATCATCCCCAGCTTACCGGCCTTTTTGCAGGTTCCGTGATATTGGCTACCAGCACATCCCGTTCTTCAACTGCCCCAAGCGTGGAAAGTGCAAGGGCTGTGTTGCAGGAAGGTTTACCGATGGCGAGTCTTGGCTGAATGACAACGACTGCAGGCCCCTCTGGTTCAAATATGCCCACATGGATTGATATCACGCTTGAAACGTCAACCTCCAAAGCTGGATTATCAATGTGGCCGCTACTACTCGATTTATTGCGGTCAAATGCGCTCTCTTTTGCCGGCTAGTTTCTAGACTTAGACAAGCCTTGAGTTCAAATGTCTATATACAGTACAAATGAAATTGATGGAAGGGGATGCAAAGGAGTGGTGGGGAGGACAAGTTTACCCCAGACACGGGGATCATTTGCAAAACCGGAGGCTGCTTTTGTTTGCTGCTTGGCGTAAGGGGGGGTCATCTAATTTATGTTTGCGGGGTAGAAATTGAAAATATCAATGAGGATGTGGGAGGTTGCTAGCGTCCATGGAATGATACACATGAACGAGCCTAGTTTGGCATTTTAATAGAATATGGGCACTCGAGTTGAGGGGTTGTGATATTATTCTGCCTATACAGCAACACGATTCTAAAGATAATAGAGCCAATAGGTGCTACCCATTGGATATGGGTGCTTTCCATGGTCAAATAGAAGTTTATAGCAGCCTTTTGCAACCAAGTGCCAGCGTCCTTTTGCGGCATGGATGGCATATTCATGTCGTCACGGTGTTAGTTGAGATCCCGCGAGGCGGACGAGATGCTCCGGACAACAGATCCGGTGACACAACCTGCCCTTTGACGGCTCGATTCCGTGCCGCATCTAACTAGGCTGTTAGATATTCTCCTGATTTCGCAGGTAGGTAGGGAGGTAGGAAGTGACAATACTCTCTTGACGCGGAGAGAGCAATATATAAATCGGCGGGGTTCTTAAGGTTGACACGCAGTAGCAACCACCATTTCACCTCGCTTAGAGACTGACCCCGAGAATAGGGCTACTGAGGCTGCCCTTCCCTTCCGTACTGCGATCTATGTGCCTATGTGGTTATGTACTGTAAAGTGCTGTAATATGTAAGAACGGGACTCGAAACCAGGGGTTCTTGCTGGTGCGGATGCCGATAGAGGGGAAATGGTGCCGTAAAGATCTTTCCTCGGCCCTCATCATTGGGCAATCATGTTGCGTCATGCAGACTTGACGCTGCAGCCACGGCAAATAACTTCCGGCAAGGTGTCGGGCTAACATCTTTGCTTGGTTGTACCCGTTGTACCCGTCCGCTGCAATGATGCCGTGATGCACAGTTTAGTGGTTTTTCCTTCCTGATGAGTAAACCCCACCTTCTAAAGTTTTTTTCTTCTTCTCGAGTTGTGTCGTTGCTTCCGCATGCGCCCTTATCACCCCGCTAAGGTCTTTGTGTCGGACTGCTGCCCAGCCTTCGTCGTCTCATTTACAAGAAGCATCGTGGAGGGAGAGTTGGGAAATTTTTCTTCTTCTCTCTTCTCTCTCTTTAGTGACGCTGCTATGGCCCTGGGGCTTGACCAGACACCTGCCTAGTCCACTCGAATTCATTGTGTCTCCCACCGCTACCATCTGCCTCGATTCGAATCCTACGTTGCTCAAGCTTGGACTTTCTCGACAGTCCACATTTCTAGTGCTCTCTACAACCAGTTACACCTGCCAACGGACTCGGGAAGTCTCCCAGTACTCATCTCCCGGGCGCGGCTTTGTCTCATAGTAGCGCTTGGTAATGGAGTACGAAATCGTCGTTGGCGACTCGGCCTTCGCTGGTTGGGAAGCCGAAAAGCTCAAGGACCACATCAACAAGACCGGCACAGTTAAGGTCGCCGCAATCTACGGTACTTGGCTATATTACGCCCACCTCAAGACTGACCTTGCCAAAGCCGAAGACAAGCTGAAGCAGCTTCTCCCTCTCCCCACGCAGCCCATATCGCACCCCGTCGAACGTATTGGCTACTGCCACACATATTACACCACCCCCCGGACCATCTCACCATGGAGCTCCAAGGCCACGAGCATTGCCCACGTCTGCGGCCTCAACGAACAGGTCCACCGCATCGAGCGCGGCAGGAAGATCACCGTCATCTTTGAGCTACCGAATTCTTCCAAGGAGATTCCTTTCCGCGACGTGCTGTATGACCGCATGACGGAGACTATCAGCTTGCACAAGCCCGACCTCGTTCGAATGTTTGCCGAGGACAAGCCCTATCCCCTAGAGATCTTAAACATCTTTGCCAGGGGTTCCAACCCCTTAGACATACTACAGGACTACAATCAGCAGCGTGGGTTGGCTTTGGATAGATCCGAAATGGAGTATTTAGTGCAGGTTTTCACAAAGCTTGGTCGTCCCCCACATGACATTGAGCTGTTCATGTTTGCCCAAGTCAATTCGGAACACTGTCGTCACAAACAGTTCAATGCCAACTGGACCATTGACGGTATGACGAAGGGAAAGACACTCTTCGAGATGATCAAGAATACCCATAAGGTCAGTCCTGAGCACACTGTGTCGGCATACAATGATAATGCAGCCGTTCTGCAGGGCGAAACTGCTAGCTTCTGGGCTCCAGACTATTCTACCGGCATTTGGAAGGTAACCAAAGAGGTATTGCACATGCTGGCCAAGGTTGAAACACACAACCACCCAACTGCTATTTCCCCGTTTCCTGGAGCGGCAACTGGTTCGGGAGGGGAGATTCGTGACGAAGGCGCTGTTGGGAGAGGATCCATGCCAAAGGCTGGGCTTTGCGGTTTCTGGGTGTCCGACTTGCTCATCCCGGAAAAGAAGTCTCCTTGGGAGGTTGATCTTGGTCGTCCCGCCCACTACTCGAGCAGCTTGGACATTATGCTAGAGGCCCCTATTGGCAGTGCCAGGTTCAACAACGAATTTGGTAGACCTTGTCTCGCTGGGTGCTTTAGGACGCTCCTTACTAATGTTGGGGGAGCTGATTCGAAATCGGAAGAGAAGCCTGAGTGGCGAGGATACCACAAACCCATCATGATTGCTGGTGGTGTGGGAATGGTTCGGCCACAGCATGCACTCAAGAAGCCGGGAGATGTGCACGAAGGCGCCCACGTGGTTGTGCTGGGAGGACCTGCCATGCTCATTGGGTTGGGAGGAGGTGCCGCGAGCAGCAATGCTGGCCAGGAAGCTTCGGCTGCCCTTGATTTCGACAGTGTTCAGCGTGGCAACCCCGAGATGGAACGCCGTGCCCAGATGGTTATTAATGCTTGCGTTGCACTAGGAGAGCAAAATCCCATTTCCATGATCCACGACGTCGGTGCCGGCGGTTTGTCGAACGCCCTTCCGGAGTTGGTCAAGGATGCTGGCTTTGGCGGAAATTTTGAGCTCCGCCAGGTCGACAGTGCCGATCCAAGCATGAGCCCTTTGCAAATTTGGTGCAATGAGGCGCAAGAGAGATATGTGTTGCTGATCAACAAGGAAGGAATGAATCGTTTCACCAGCATCTGCAGTAAGTTCAGCACGTCAACAGTACACCATGAATATGGCTAATTTCTGGTATTTAGGGCGTGAACGATGTGGGCTCTCCCATGTCGGTGAAGTGACCCAAAAGAACGAGAATGGTGATGCCAGGCTCCTCCTGACGGATCGCAATTCGAGAGAGCACCCACGCCCGATTGATCTCCCCATGTCGGCCTTGTTCCCGGCTGGCCGGAGGTTGGAGAGAATTGTATCCTCTCGGAAGCCCACCTTGCCTCCATTCGATGCCGTTGCTGCCATGAAGTCCGCCTTCGGAAGTGACGTGAGTGACTCGGACCTTTTGACTCATGCTACTCAACGAGTTTTCTCTCTACCATCAGTGGGCTCAAAATCGTTTCTTATCACCATCGGTGACCGATCTGTTGGTGGGCTTGTAGTCCGGGATCAGATGGTTGGACCGTGGCAAACACCTGTGGCTGATGTTGCTGTCACCATGGCATCCTTCAACGTTGGCGGTGGACTGAAGACTGGTGAGGCAATGGCCATGGGCGAAAAGCCAACCCTTTCTTTGATATCCCCCGCAGCGTCGGCGCGCATGGCAGTCGCAGAGAGCCTGATGAATCTTGGCGCTGCAGATGTCATGGGCGACCTCAAGCGTGTAAAACTATCCGCCAATTGGATGGCGGCCGTCAATCATCCTGGAGAGGGAGCCGCTCTTTACGAGGCCGTAAAGGCCATTGGCATGGATCTCTGCCCAAAGCTTGGTGTTGCCATTCCGGTGGGTAAGGACTCGACCTCGATGAAAGCATCGTGGAAAGACCGCGAAACAGGATATTCCACCAGTGTCGTTTCCCCCGTGTCTGTCGTCATCTCGGCATTCGCGATGGTTGATGATATCAGAACAACATGGACGCCCCAGCTTCGCCGACTTGAGGATGTCGGAGAGACACTGTTGATGTACGTGGACTTGGCCAAAGGGAAGCAGGCTATGGGAGGTTCAGCATTGGCGCAAGTTTTTGGACATGTTGGAAATGAAGCTCCTGATGTCCGAGCCGCCGACCTCATTGTCGACTACTACGACGCCTTGTCGCAACTACACAAGAGTGGAGTTGTTCTGGCATACCACGACGTTTCCGACGGTGGTCTTATGACCACCCTCGCAGAGATGGTATTTGCCGGTCGCTGTGGCGTGGATGTCATGATGGACGACATTGCCAAGTCCAGCTCGCTGAAGGACATCACACAAGCCCTTTTTCACGAGGAACTGGGTTCCGTGTTCCAAGTCCGCAAGTCTGACGAGACAAACTTCCGAAGGTGCTTCGCGACTTGTGGTCCTCCTCCCGGCATGGTCAGGAAGTTTGGAAGCGTTATACCGAGGACGAAGCAAACACTTACTGTTCGGTATGGCACCGCCCCCGTGGTGTCGATGGAGCGACGAGATATGCAGTCGTGGTGGGCCAAGACATCGTACGAGATGCAGAGATTGAGAGACAACCCATCTTGCGCCGATTCGGAGTACTCGATACTTGCGGACGACAAGGATCCAGGCCTCAGCTACCATCTCAACTTCCAGCCTGCAGACAAGATCATGCCTATGACTGCGTCGCTTTCTAACTGGATCGGACGAGCACCACGAGTCGCTATCCTCAGAGAACAGGGTGTCAATGGACACGCCGAAATGGCTTTTGCCTTCAAAGCTGCTGGCTTTGAGCCCGTCGATGTTCACATGACTGACATTATCGGAGGCCGCAGCCTCTCAGATTTTGTCGGTTTGGCAGCTTGTGGTGGCTTCTCGTACGGCGACGTCCTTGGCGGTGGACAGGGCTGGGCCAAGTCCATCCTCATGCACAAGAACAATGCCCGGCCTGAATTTGAGAAGTTCTTCGCGAGACCTGATACTTTCGTTTTGGGTGTCTGCAATGGGTGCCAGATGCTTGTGCGACTGAGGGAGCTCATCCCCGGTACCGACAACTGGCCTCTTTTCCTCGAGAACGCGAGCCAGCAGTTTGAGGGACGGTACAGCATGGTCAAGATCACGGAGGAAGAGAGCCTCACAGCGCAGCCCAGTGTATTCTTGCATGGAATGAACGGGAGCAGTCTCCCCATTGTGGTGTCGCACGGCGAAGGCCGTGCCACCTTTGCAAACGCCAATGCTTTGCAGGCAGCGAGGGAGGAAAGCATCATCCCCATCCAATACGTGGACAACAGGCTCGAGGTGACGGAGACGTATCCTTACAATCCCAATGGCAGCCCGGATGGAATTGCGGCAGTGAAGAGCAAGGACGGAAGGGTCCTGGCTATGATGCCACACCCCGAGAGGACCATCATGGCCGATGTTGGGTCCTACCTGCCACCTGGCAAGCTGGCTGAATGGGGAGAGTACGGTCCATGGGCGAGGATGTTCAGGAGTGCCAGGCGCTGGGTTGGATGAAGCATATCGGAAGTACGGAGAAGGATGGCGAAAGCCAAACTTGTTGTAGACCGGCATTAGGAGGGTCAGATGATTAATGCACCATGGGTTGGGAGGCGGCGTTGGTGTTGGGGTTAACTCGCGTAGATCATTGTTATGGTTGACCATCATTGCCGTCAGCATTCTAATTTGCTTTCGCCCGCACTACTGAATTGCATATTCCATCATTTAACCGACATAACACCTGTGGTTCGTGGCTCACTGTTGGCTATCAACGGGATACCACTCGACTGAAACGGCATTACGGTTGTTTTCAGTCTTGTGCAAGGCATGCAGCATTGGCCAAGTTGCTCCGCCTCTTCCTCTTCCTCTTCCTCCGCGAAGCGGGTAAATGAAAACCGGGAACTCTTGGCACTCCTTTGGATGAGGCAGTTTCGTGGATTCCACATAAACAACAATGGCGTGCTGGCCAAGGAAGAATAATGGGTTGGTCATTGAAGAATGCTCATGGTCAAGGGAGGCAGCCACTTGGAAAAGCCACTAGCTAGCAGGATCCGGGTATTTAAGAAACCCCTCGAGGGAGGGGTTATTGAATAGACGCGCGGTAGCAGTTCCCGTCGAGCTGTACTCGTATGTTGTGTATGCAGGATTATGTAGCATCAAAGCTTGAATTTGTATTGAAAGTTTGAAGTGAAGGCGCAGTATGTGGTGGTTAATGGGTTGTCTGTTGGTTTGTTTTTTTTTTTTTTTTTTTTTTTTTTTTTTTAGAGTTGGGGTATCCTTGGTTCCTTGGTTCCTTTTTGGCGCAAGTAAGGTTGGATTGGACGAGCGCCTACGCCTACGAGGTTCAATGGCTGTGAAGCAGTGTGGACAGTTTTTTTTTTTTTTTTTTTTTTTTTTACTCGGCCGAGGAAAGAGGATATTCAGGTGTGGCTGTTTAAGCACATAGTAGCACTAGGAGATGGCTGTCTCCAGCACGTACATGTGTAGTAACTAAGTAGTATTTTTCTGCGGTGCATGTGTGTGGTACAGCGAGGTACTTGGTGGCGGTGGTGGTGGGCGGTGCTACTACCAGGCAACACTACTAGTTAGATGCTCCTTGAGTTGGAGGCACGTACATAGCTCTCTGGGTTATTTCTTGTTCTTGTTCTTCTTCTTCTTCTTTCATACGGGCAGGGAATCTGGAAGGGGTCCGGGATCCGGGATCCGGGAGCCGGGATCGATGGATATTATATATACTAGATGCACACAGTAGTACCAAGGCATGAGAGGCGCGTGTATGTGCGGAGTGGGTAGCAGCAGTATGCAGTGTTGTCTCCTGTGCGGAACTGTGGAGCTTCGGCAGATATCGATCGACGAGACTGGGATGGGATAGGATCGGGGGATGATGGACTACACATGAAGGGGAGTAGCTCGGGTAGTCGCGTTGCTTAGGCGCCCATGTAGGTGGTGGAGGCCGGTAACTCGGACGGGGTCTTCAAGCGAGGGGTGGCTGGGCGAGGGTGCGACTATACGCACCTGCTCTCCGACCACAGTAAACCCCCTCCGAGACGGGAGCGAGCGGCGCCTGGAGGGCCTGAGCAAGGCGAGTCACGAGGAGATGCTTTTTGGTCATGTTCCTGGCTGTAGCTGGCCTAGCAAATGGAAATACATGGGGTGTCCGGTGGTACGAAGGCCGGGGTATCCAATAAACAAGTCCGCCGGTTGCATCATGTAGTCATGGAGGACCAGTTTGATATCGAGGGAGCAGGTCTTTTCCCTACTACCGCAGGCCCTTGCAAGCCACGCATAGGCGGTAGAAATCACCGACATGTCTTTGTTGCTTGTACGACATAGATACTTGCTCCATCTTACTCCTGCCACTCATTTACTAGTTTCGTTAAGCTGGCTGGCTACCTATGATACCTCGACGCCTCTGGAATTTTGTCTTCAAGCCACTACTGCATCTTCGCGGTGGCCGGGGGGGGGGGGGGGGGGGAATATGGGGGGGGGGGGTTGGTGGTGCGGGGCGGTAAGTTGTTGGGTGTGTTAAACCAAAATGGTAAACCGGACCGAGGATTTGAATTTACTGGTC
>JAKWBI020000507.1:0-34217 GCA_022664585.2 Zalerion maritima
GGCCCCCTCCGTCTACGACGCGCCCCCCACACCACCCCCCCCCCCTAAGCAATTATCCCCCCCCCTCCTTCCCCCCTTTTCCCCGAGCTAAGCACGTCACTTTTAACCACGCCCAAACCAAACCAAGCAGCTTCCTCCAAGCAGGCGCGTCCAAGGTCTTCGTCACGTCCCGCAAGGCGTCGGCGTGCGACTCGGCGGTCTCGGCCCTCAACGCCCTCCCCGGCCTCGCCCCCGGCAGCGGGGCCGTGTCCGTGCCCGCCGACTCGAGCACGCTCGAGGGGGTCAGGTCCCTCCTCTCCCAGGTCGGGAGGCACGCTTCCCGCGTCGACGTCCTGCTGGCGAACGCGGGCGCGACGTGGGGCGCGCCGTTCGACGCGCACCCGGACGGCGCGTTCCGGAAGGTCCTCGACCTCAACGTCCGGGCCGTGTTCAACACCATCAGGGAGTTCGCGCCCATGCTCCGGTCCGGCGCGTCCGCCTCCTCGCCCTCCAAGGTCATCGTCACCGCGTCCGTGGCCGGGCTGGGCGTCGGCACGCTGGGGAAGAACGGCACGTACGGCTACTCCGCCTCCAAGGCGGCCGTCATCCACCTGGCGAGGAACCTGGCGCTGGAGCTGGGGCCGAGGGGAATCACGGTGAACGCGATAGCCCCGGGTTTCTTCCCCTCCAGGATGTCCAACGGGCTGCTGGACCTGGCTGGGGGCCGGGACAAGATCGCGAAAGGAAACCCCATGAGGAGGCTTGGGAAGCCGGAGGATATCGCCGGCGCCGTCGTCTATCTTGCTTCCCGCGCCGCTGATCACGTCAACGGCGTCGTTTTGCCTATTGATGGCGGGGCCATGTGGGTCAGGGGCGAGCTCGAGGAGGAGGAGGAGGAAGGGGGCAAGGCGAAATTGTGAGTAGCATGGCATGGGAGGACGGAAAAGAGTGTGACGGATTTCACCACATTATTATATAAGCTCAAAATTCTGGGTTTTTAATGTACTCGATTTCTTCCGTCTCCGAAAAAAAATATTATCTGGCCCGGGACGCTCCTGATTTATGAATATTAAATCTACTATATGAGCCCCGAGGTCTGGAAAGCGTAGGATTCTTCTATTATGGTGTATGAGGCTTCTTTGCTGGCAGTTTATCATGCTTCGGATCTTTATAATACCCTTCACGAGTTTCGGCGTCTGTTTCTCGATGCATTCCTCCTCTCGCTGGACTTTGTCCTTACTTACTCCGCGAGAAGCCGTCTTGATTTCGAATCTGCATCCCTACTGGTCCCCCATAGTCGCCACGGTTGCCACCCCTACTGCTTCTGCGCATTACTGGGGGTGGATGCAACCAAACCCAGTGCCTGTCCTCCCGGCCCAGCCTTCCTCGCCACCCAGAAACTAGCCTTATAAACCGTCTTGAGCATGCTCTCCGGATCAATGACATACGGCGCCTCGATATCCGTTCTCCTCTCCTCGATCTTGAATCCCATGTGCTCCACAAGCGCCGTCACCTCCTCATCGGTCAGCTCGAAGCTGCCGGGATCGGCAATTCCGTTCGAATTCTTCGCGTCGTGAACGCCATCTCCGTCGTCGTCGTGCCCGTGGTTTCCGGGAGCATTGTTCTCGAAATGCCACAGCAACGGTCCGAAATTCACTAGCACGCCCCCTGGCTTAAGGCAGCTGTAAATCGTCTCGAGGTAGCGAATCAGGTTCGGAGCCGTGTCCAGGAAGAACACGCTGGCCACCGCGTCGTAGTGGTCCCTGTGCTCGCCGTCCGAGTACAGGCAGAGGAAATCCGCCGCGCACATGCTCATGGAGCCCGCGTTCGGCCCCCGCCTCTTCAGCTCCGTCGCGGGGTGTATGTCGGGAACAGTGCAGCTCGCTAGGTGGTTCGCTCGCGTCCTGTGGTTGCTGAAGCTGTGTACCCAGGGGTAAATGGTGTGCTGCCCCGCCCCCTCGGTGCCGTTTAGTATGTAGCTGCTTGCGAGGAGCTGGTGGTAGCTTATCTCGTTTCCCTCGCTCTCGTATCCGCTCGCGCAGAGGTCGAAGACGAGCCTTCCCAGTCCGGCCCCGGGCACGAGGACCCTGAAGGGCTCCTCTTCCTCGTCATCCTGGCCGCCCCGCTTGGACGCCCCGCTCCTCGGCGACGACCTCTCGTCGTCCAGCGCCTCCTTCACGGGCCCGTAACATGATTCCCTCTCGACGGCTCCGGCGGCAGACCAGTCCCGGTAGAATTGCCTAATGGTGCTTCGTGCCTTGTCCACGTCGGAATTACGCGCGACTCCCTGCCACGCCTCTGGCAGTGTCGGGAGTCCCGAGGAGGGAGTTGCTGGCGGAGGAGTCGGTAGTGAGGACAGGTGGAAAGACTGAAGGCCGGATGTCACTATAGCGCGGGCGAGCTCAGCGTTGGAGTCGATGGCATCGTCCACAGCTGTCAGGGTGTCGAGGTAGTTGAATGGTGGTTTGGCGAGAAGCTCCCAGTGTGCTCGTGGCAGGGCGTAGAAGGACTGTCGCCTTAGGTGTGTGCTGTTGAAGTGGGCTACTTTGGGGTATTGGCTGTGGATGTGGTTAGCGATAAATGGGGTTTCGTGTTGGCAAGGCGATAGAAAATAACATCAAAGTAGGGCAAGGTGGGTGCAGATGTGTGTCAAGCATTTGCAGTTCCGAGCCCTGTAGAAAGTTGTATTGTCGTACTAGTATACTGTTCTGGCGGCTAAGAGTATATGTTTGTTGTGGATTGGCAAAGCGGGTGGTGATTTCTAGACAAGCAATGCGGAGGTTACATCTCATTGGCTGGAAATCAAAACTCACAGGAACGAATCCAGGGCGCAGCAGAGGACCCTCATCTCCTCCGGGTCTTGTATCGAGTCCTCGAGTCCTTGCCATTGCTCTTGTTGGCCGCCTCCGGGTTTTGTCTCGGCGGGCGGAGTGAGGGATGCCATCTTGGGTGCTGCTATCGTTCAATTAATGCAATTTCGCCGTGAGTCGTCAACCCAAGTGGGATGGATGGGAAAATTAGTACCGGTTAATTTTTGGGGGCGATTAGAGCACGCCAGGTACCTTTGGAGATTTTGGGTTGGGTGCCAAGCCGTATGTCACCTTGTCGTGCAGCATGGAGCAAATCTCATGATGGAGGCTGGAAAAGAATAGATAGTCGGATCTTGAGGTGAATGATGTAGTGTGACGTGGCAACAAGCAGAAGGTGATATCAGGAGTTAATAAGAATAAATGTTGGAGGAGAGAGGAAGACTGCAATATGTACCGTCCGAGACCGTAACCTCTTCTTCTTTTTGCACTCTACGTATTGTTAGCGTGCCAGAAGTCGAGGCAAAGGGAAGGTTCATCGGACGCCGAAGACGGGAGCAACACCGATTAGGAAGGTGGGATGTCTTGGCACGTGTGCCATGGGAGGTAGTTCCATCACGTGTCAGCAAGAGATAGGTGCCTGAGTAGGCACCAAGGCCGCGGGTGCTACTGTAATATACAGAGTCCGTTTATCAACGTTCTGGGACGGGGCCCGTTGCCATAATTGATACAGTATCATATACTTCCGTAGTCGAAGCCCGGTCGAGTGAATTAGTATCACTACCTAGGTGGTACCTTAATCACAATAACGGAAATTCTTCCAGTTCTTTGTGATATTCTCAACTATAATTCGAGATGGCCTATAGCATCCCTCTTGCCCTAAACATACATATACAAATACTCCAGCTCTTTTTTTTCAATCGTCGCTAAGGCCATACAATATAAACTCTGCCAAGAATCTTACATCACAGCTCCCCTGTTTGGTCCCCGTCCTTGACAATCATCGCCATCCTCACAGCCCAGTCATCGCGCCCAGTCTCATTAATCAACTCATTGGCAAGATGCAACCGCCTCTCGTAGCTTTTGCGCTCGCCTTGAACCCTAACGATGCACCCGTGCATCTGCAACTCCTCGGGTGCAACATTCGCTATAGCCAACAACCCAACCGAACCAATAAGGGGACACAAGAGAAGGATTTTCCCAAACTGACCGGCGTTGCTCACCAACGCGGCTCCGAGGTACACCAACAGCGTGGCCACAGCAGTGGCTCTCCGGTGGATGACGGCGATATAATACAGCCGCGAAAGCATGAGGATCAAGACCACGCCCAAAGCCCACCAATCATGGGCGAGCCCCAGAAGTATGAGGACAGCGATTGCCCACAGCCCGGCTGTTTCGTAGGCCAGGGCGCCTGTGACGGTTGAATTGTGCAGGGAGTAGCACATGGAAGCAATCATGGTATGCCACGGTTCTTCGGAGCAGACATTAGAGACGTAAAAAGTGGCCAGCTAGAGTGAATGTCGTATCTCTCAGCTTGCAGCCGGTCAGACGAAAGTTATGCATCCGATATGTAACCTGCACCAGGTGGTATATGTAAGTTATCACAGAGTTTACACAGACCAACTTGATTGATCAAAGCCACTTTCTCTTAGGAAAATCCATTCTCTTTGGCATCTGTCTCCGGTGCTACTTACACCGACGGACCTCAAATTGGGGCAAGTTTAGCCGGGGCGCCTTCTCCGACGCAGCTTTCTGGACCCGCTTCTGGTGTGTGTGGCTGCTGTTGGCTGCTTCGAGTCGGATCTCACACCAGTTAACTCACCCTCCCAGAACATCTCGAAGATGCCACACCAGAAGAGGGTACCATAGGTTGCCTCCATTACGTAGCCTGGTGGCGCAAGAAAGAAATATATTCTCAAATTCAGTGAGGCAGCATGAAAGATACGACGAGGTATTCGATGACTGGCCTATGCCCACATGAAGCCCACCATGGCCTCTTGGCTGGGGAAGACGACAACTTTCTCGAGATTTGGGTTCTTCCTTTCTTGTTTCGTTCATCGCTATGGTGTGCTAGCATTTGGTATTCATCTATCGCCGTTCTGAACCGTATCAAGCCCGATCAACCCCCCATTTCTCTCCTTGAATTCCAAAGAACGAGGTTTAGGGTGTGCACCGGTTCCTTTTCCCGGATCAAAATTCAACAGCCGAGCTTTCCGACGACGAGATCGAAATTAGCGGTCCCGTGGGTAGTGAAGCCAACAGTCCAAGCTCGGAGACACGCGTAAAGTCTGAAGGAAATGATGATTCAACTGGAGAGGAAGCTCCCACGCAAGACTCGAAAGGAAACTTAGCACAGTCGGTATCAACATCCGGGACTCATGCTGGAAAGGATGTTCCCGCGCAAGAGGTAGAACTTGGGATGATCGAGCTTGTGCCCGGGAGGGACATCTAGGACGTCGGCGAAGAGGATAACAAGGATACCAAGGACCGCCATGAGGAAAGTGGAGCTGAGAACGAGGCCGGAAATGAGGAGGACCAAAGCCGATGGGCGAAGATGGATTAAATAACGAGCAGGAAAAAACAGCTAAGCGAAGATGGAAGGTGGTGAAAGAGACATACTTCAACAAACCGGAAATGAGAATGATATAGAAAGAAGAGAGGAAAAGCAATATCGATCTGCCAAAAACAGCGACAAATCAGAAAGGTCAAGGAAGAATTGGCAGAGAAATAAGACGAAGTACAAGATTGCAGCCGCAGACGGATATAGATTGCCTCGAAGAACAGGAGAAGAGCTTACAGAGGATTACTGTGGGGGTCGGACTCGGATTCGGACGATGGGTAGGACAAGAGGCACCTTCCGCTACTTGTAAAGGTCATCGGTGAAGTCAAGAAAGAGCACGAAACGATAGTAGTGGTACGAGATGTTCGAGGTCTCGGGCCGCCGAGTACGCGGGAAAATAATTTTACGTGCATCTTGTTCGGCTGCAGTGAAGTTCCTGTTGTCCTGCGAAAGTTGGGCGGTGGTGATGGCAGCATGGCCTTAATTAGCGAGGCGTACGTTCACGGCATGATGGACGGAGAGGCTATGCAAGCCTGGGGTCGGGGAAGTTGAATTTTACCGTCGTTGAATAGATTCGGTAGGCTTGCCCCAGATAAGACGCAATATTTTATACTATCCTAGGCTTAGATATTCGTTTGGACACTCTCGTTACCTCTCAAATCAAAGCATGAATTTCATCCATGTCTTGAAGAGAATGCACGGCTACGTATTTTCACAGGCCCGCGGCCGGTTTGGGGGTTGTCTGTGATGCCATCAACCCTATCTCTAACCCTATGGACTGGTCTGGAAATTTTAAATTTTAAAGAAAAAGCAAAGGGCAAACGCTCCAACACTGAGACATATCAAGCTCCCCCCCCCCCCCCCCCCCTTTCTCCTTACCCTTATTCTTCTACGCACCCTTCCGTCACGGCGAACATGGCATGGTGCAGAAACACACAAAGGTTTGAAGGTCATTGAAAGCGGATGATTACTTTTGGTATAAATACATTTCCCCCCCTCTACGCAGATACAATATTCTACAAGGTGCATGCATGCACCCTCCACCACTCCATACGTTATTTCGAACTCGGCCTTTTGAGTATCTGTATCCTCATGCGCTCCCAATCTGCTGCCACGTCGCAGTCCTCGACGACTTCCCTGACGACCTTCCACAGCAGCAGCTTTTTCAGCCCGTTCTCCTGCTGCATGGCCTTGAGCAAGGGAATAAAACTCCTCACCGCCCTTCCCGTCATGGTGCTGCCCACGGCCAAGTTTAAATTTGCGAGGGAATTGGTGCACGCTTCTGAGTCGGTTATGACGACAATCGTGGGCCATACCTCGCCCGTGCGATGAAGCCAGTCGAGAGCACGCCAGATGGCCGATAGTTCAACCATGTTGTTGTCTAGGACTGGCTTGCCTTTGGCCCGCGGCAGGTGCATGGGACCGGAAATGACCTCGGATCCCGTGTCAAAAGACCAGCCCGCGTAGCAGTCCGTCGTGTTGTTCCGGGTGTCGTAGCTGAACGACCCGTCCGTGAACAAGGCACAAACCTGGTCCGACGGGGTGCCGTCCGTGAGCAATACATCTGGGGACAAGACATACCGAGAAACGGATCGGTAGGAGCGGTGCTCGTTGAAAAGAGGGGTGGGGAAGTGCGCTTTGCCCCCGTCCGTCACGGGCACGTGGACGCTTCGGACCGGAAACATGCCCACCGGACCCATCTTTAACAACTCGGCGCTCCTCGCAACGATGTGACCACGAAGATCGCCGCTTCGTGTTGGAAGGGGCCGAAAAATGGTGACGAGGCCTTTTTCGACGGTGTGATGCCCATTCGCGAAACGGAGGTTCGCGATCTTGATCTGTTCTTGTTTCTGTTTCTGTTCCTCCTCCAGGTCCTCGTCTTCGTCTGCCTCCTCGACGGCCTCGACAGCGTCCTGGTCGGCTGGCTCACTCTCGGGGCTCGTTTCTCCTCCCACTTGAGATCCCAGGTCGCGTTCTGTGAACTTGGCCCATAGCTCGTCGACCTCGTCCTGTTTATCATGGGATCCATCTTTCTTAGTCGCCGCAGCTTTGTTGAGCAAACCCGCCGTTCGAGCTGCTGTAAATCTAGCCGATCTTTTCGTGCCTTTTTTCGGTCTGGGGGCTAATTTCGGCTGGGGAGATTTTTTCTGGTTTGGTCCTCCTGCATCTCTATCGGACATAACCTTAGGTGCAGGATCAGGTTTGGTGTTTCCTTCCGTCCCCCCTCCAGCGGCTTTCCCATCTGGAACTGATATCTTGGCCTTTTTAGCCTCCCTGTCCAATGTTGCTGGCTTGGATTCCGATTCGGTCATTGCTTGAGATTCAGGACAGGATTCAGACTTAGACTTCGGCTGGGACTCGGCTATGATACCTGTTGAGGAAGCTTGAGGTAGCTTGGGATCGTTTGGCGTCCCTGGCATCAGGGTGCTTTTGGGACCTGGCTTGAACGCTCCGGGACGCTCATTAGCCCACCGGGGAGAAGGGGGTATCGGGGAAGGTGCAGTCCTGGGAGATACAGTCGGTGACTTGACAACTGGGACGTTCGTGGCGGGCGGTTGAGACTTGCCAGTCTCGGGGATGTGGGCAGTCCTGTTCACTGGCGATTTTGGTTTCACAACCTTGGATGCTGGGCCAGCAACCCGACTGGCGCTGGACCCCATGTCGGATGCTGCGGCTGAGAAATACCAGAACTAAAGGTATGGAGGGTACATTGGGACCGAGCAGTTTAAAATACCAAACATTTGCTTAATTTGGCCTTGGGTGTGAGTTCATTGGTCAAAATTTGACCAGAAGCCCGTGAAAATTTCAACATCGACTGATTGATGAGAATGTAGTTATCTGCCCGTCAATCCTTGTCCGGCACGTCGTTCGCGTGATTTCCACGTGATTACCCACCCACTCGGACGCTTCTTTTGGCAGATATTGGCGTTGCGGTGTGTTTCCTATTCTAATCTGGATGGGACTTGTAAAAGAAAAGTCAACCAGGTGTTGCGATGTTGAAACGTGCAGTTTTGTTAAACGTGCACTCCATCCAGTGGCAGGGATTGGTGGCACTCGTTAATTCCATACATCCAGGACGGCAGATAAATCTGCATGCATCATTGATGCATATATTGTGTCCAGCACTTTGTACCTGCATGTGCATTCGGCAGCCTAACTACAGCCCAGGGGGGAGGAGAGGCTCTCTCTCTCCTCTCATCTCATCCCCTTACTTCATCACCACGTCTCGACGACACTAGATTTTGACAATGGCGCAGCTGGTAACTCGCAACGAACCCGTCGAGGTTTCGTTTCCCTTGCCAAGGTCGATGGATGCACGTGTCCATCTGTCTTTGATTACTCGCGAAAAGAGCATCATAGCGTTTGTCACAACCACCACGCCCGAAGCGAAAGGGTCCACGCCGATGGGCTCATTTGTCTACGCCCTGCCAAACGTACTGTGGTCTCCCATCTTGTTTGCCTTGTCCACGCATATTACCCAAGCTGACTCCATTTGTGGTAGTCTCTCAAACCAAGCGAGCCACTGGCCACTGCTCTCTTCACTGTCGAGTCGACTCTCGAGTTTGCCACTCGTTTGGCCAAACTGCTGGCCAAGAAGACACATCTTCCAGTCTACGTGAGCAGTTCTCTCAGGCTGGAGGCTGCGGCCATGGGAGGGAACGTTGAGGAGGAGATGGAAGCCTTTAAAAAAATTGTAGACATTTCCCTCAAGGTGCTCCAGCCCGCAATTTCAGCCGCTTCCTGAGTGTGCATGGCAGGTAAAAAGCTCTCTCGACCTAGCCTGTCTCCTCCGGGAAAAGAAAGCTACAGCGTGGCAATGCTAGCCTCCCCTGCCTCGATATTCTTTTCATGCATTTCGCAGCACACAACATCGACTCTCGCTGCGCTAATCCATTTGCGTGTTCCCCTGCCACGAGTTCGAGACGATTCAAGACCTGCCAGGACGAAAGAGAGAGGAAGAGAGAGAGAAGGTGTGGGGGGGATACCAACGTTCCACGAGCGAAGTTGCTGCTGTCCTACGATTCACCTTTCCGTCTGGCCTGCTCGTCACCCGTCTTGCCCGTGAGGAGACGCGAAGATGGATATGCCCTGGGCTTATGGAATCTAGGAGATCGAAATCAGGAGGCCGGAAACAAGACTTCAGCCATGTGCCGCCTCGTCCCTAAGAAAACACTGTCGTTTATGATAAAAATCGTTCGCGCTCCGGATCTCTACCATGTGTCCGGTTGGGCAATTCTTGCAGCATCACTCTAATACTTGCCATAGTCGTCATCACCACCACCATCATCCTCGTCGTCACAAACCACCCCCCTCAAACCCAACAAGTTGAGTTGAGGTGTTGGCATTGTCTCAGCCGCCGAGGAACATTACAGCCATGTTTTCTTTGTCCTGCATCGCTATAAGGCTACCGCTACTAGCATCCGGACCGGGTCTCTTTCATTTGCAGGAGAGTTGAATCGAAGAAACAAAACGAGCAATAAGTGCAAGCGCCCGTGTTGTTAATAATGTTTATGTGTCACAACAGCCAGATGTTGCGACAGGAGTAGCTCGAATTCGGCAACCGTTCTGAGACGGTGAGATTGCGGGTTGCGTTCCACGGTTGCAATGTGTAGATCTGGTCAGATGCAGACGACAAGGAGCACGGGACATCTTGCTTCCACCAAACTTCATCACTCTTCTACTCTCAATACTTGCTTTTTCTCCTTTCTCCCAAGTGAAATATTCTCGCGACACATTTCTCCCACTCCAACGGAACACCTAGGAAGGCCCCTCGTAGGGAAATACTAATTACTATGAACACGTACCGATCATCCGAGGTAGAATATGTGGGTTTTTATATGGTGAATGGTTACTCGGGGCCTCACTTAAAGGGGCCCGAAATGCTTCATCAGGCCCTACTCATATTTGATTGTAACACGCTCCATGCTGTGCTTGTCTATGTCCTCGCTGATGACGATGGCGGGGACAAGTGATTCCCATGTTTGAAGCCGAAAGCTGCAGACATTCCCAAACTTGGAGGTATGTCCAAATATCATCTAGACTAACAGGGAAGTGGTACTTGCTTGTTCATAAAAACTTTTCGACTCAGGCTAACTGTAGAAATTCGAGAAACCATGGACCCTTTACAATCCCTCTATCAAGGTTTTCTGGTAAAAAAAGGTCGAGAAATCCCCCGTTGGTGCCGTTCAACGCTGCTTTCCCTGCCGTCGATGTTTGTGTTGTCCAGAACTCCTAAGATCCTCTCACGGCAAAAATTGTTGGTAGGAAAGCTGTCAGGTATCCCTTTCTATAGGGGGCTAGGGAAATTTGCAAAAAGCAATAATGGTGATGGACTATTGCTTTGGTTTGCTAGAAATTTGATAAAGACATGCAGATTATGGAGGTACGTACCCGTGCTGACTGGGGCAGACGCCAGTGGTCGACTCACTTTATCGATATGAAGGTACCCATGTGGTTTATTGTCTAATGGTTCGCACTATCCTTAAAGGGAATTAATTCCCAGTTCCCATCCAATGGAAATGGCGGAAAATTCAGCAACTCCAAACCCCACTAATTCTCCTCCCAGCTAGGTAGATACCGTTGTTGTAGATTCTCCTCCTACAAGATGGGGTATACTAGTATTTTGGCCAACTACGGTTTAATAAAAAAGAGTGCCCCTACAGATTATTATTCTGGAAGGCTCTATCAGGCATATCAGGTAACAGTTATATAGGCAGCACTTTCCTTTCTTTTTTTGTGGCGAGGCCGCCATTGTTCTTCATGCCAGAAAGGGCATAGACCACCCCCCGCATGCTTGGTGCACATAGTGTAGAGTACATAGGTACATTGCCAAAAACAAACACTAACAGCCTCGTAGTCAAAGATGAAACAATTCTGATAGCTTCCGTAGCCCACCCTACCCCTCGCACACAACTTCGATATCCGCCGCCACCTCCCACCCGTTTCCCACTACCTTCACTTCACCACCCGCGAAGCAACTTTCCACCACCTCTCTACAACCTTCGGCTGCGCGGGTCCATCATTGATCTTTTTTCCTTCTCAATTTCGTCTTTGCAACCTGCAGCCGGCAATTACCAACCCCCCAATCAAGTTTCATATTTTCGCGATCCCTCCGCTGCCCTCGTAGGGCACAACTGCCACCATGGCCTGGCAACCATCTGCCGAGTCCTTGTCGCAGCTTGCGCTCTGCCTCAAGAACTCGCTGGGCTCCAACAAGGAACTTCAGAAGGAAGCAGAAACGGTAGGACCCCGATCCCCGCCCGCCAGCTATTTGTACCCGTCCCGTCTGCCATTGGCCAAAGCCAGTCTGTTGAGAAATTGCTAATCAACATCGGCCGCATTGCTCCATCCCTCCCTCAAAACAGATGCTCACACAGGCCAAAAGCTCTCCTGACATCAACAATTACCTGGCATACATCTTCACAAACCCCGAGTCTCCCGCCGGCCTCACTTTCTCCGCCGAAGATTACCATGTAGTCCGAGCTGCAGCCGCCCTTATGCTCAAGAACAACGTCAAGAGCCACTACAAGCAGATACCCGAGTCGAGCCTCTCACTCATCAAAGCCTCCGTCCCCATTGGTCTACAGGACAAGAATGCGCAAATCCGTAACTATGCCGGCATCATCGCAACAGAGGTGGTCCGAAAAGGAGGTCTGATGGGCTGGCCTGAGCTTCTCCCGGACCTACTCAAGTTTGTTGGAAACGAGTCTGGCCAGGTCACCGACGAGGGCCAAGAGGGTGCAATGGCCGCTCTCTGCAAGATTTGCGAAGACAACACAAGGTTGCTCGAGAGGGATCATGGTGGCCAGGTGCCCGCTAATTTTCTCTTTCCCAAGCTTATCCAAGCCACAAACAGCCACCTGCACAAAGTGCGAGCAGACGCCCTCTCGGCCATCAATGTCTTTTTAAGCAAGGGAAGCCTGGCCGCTGTTTCCTCTGTGGACGGCCTTTTGGAGCGGTTATTTGTTCTCTCCAACGATCAGAGCGGCGCCGTCCAGGGCCAGATCTGCAGAATATTTGTCAACCTAGTCGAAGTCAGCGCCGACAAGCTCGTCCCACACATTGACGGTCTCGTCAACTACATCATTCGAGAACAAAAAAGCGATGATGAAGAGCTGGCTTGCGAAGCTGCCGAGTTCTGGCTGTCGGTTGGAGAGCACATGAGCCTCTGGCGTGCTCTTGGACCCCAGCACATTACCAAGATTATCCCTGTTCTCCTCGAGTCTATGGTCTACAGCCCCGAGGATATTGCCCTTTTGGGAGGCGAGTCGGACGACGAGGACGAAGATGACCGAGTTGAGGATATCAAACCCCAGTTCGCAAAAAAGCCTGTCCAGCGCGTGGCCAATGGCGCCGAGGGAAATGCCAGCGCCCAGCCAGGAGCGACCCCAGGACCGAACGTCTATGAGAAGCTTGCCACAATCGAAGACGATTTGGAGGAGGGAGAAATCGCACTTGACGACGAGTTTGGTGACGAGGATGGCGACGGCAAGTGGAACCTCCGAAAATGTTCCGCAGCATCCCTCGATGTTTTTGCCAGAGACTTTCGTGCCCCCGTCTTTGAGTGCATCCTGCCTTACCTGGACGAAAACCTAAAACATGCTGAGTGGCCGCACCGCGAGGCAGCAGTTCTGGCCCTTGGAGCTATAGCCGATGGTTGTATAGATGTAGTCAGGCCGCATCTCCCAGCTATCGTTCCATATCTCCTGAGCCTCCTCAACGATCCAGAGCCAGTGGTTAGAACCATCACTTGCTGGACTCTGGGGCGCTACTCGTCGTGGGCTTCAGAACTAATCAACCCTGCTGACAAGGCATCGTATTTTGAGCCGCTGATGGAAGGAATCCTGCACAAGATGCTGGACAAGAACAAGAAGGTCCAAGCGGCCGGAGCATCGGCTTTCGCACATCTGTCCGAGAAGGCCGGTCGAAGGCTGGAGCCCTACTGCCTTCCCATCGTTCGGCAATTCGACCAGTGTTTCTCCAAGTACAAGGACCGAAACATGTACATTCTGTACGACTGCGTACAAACACTTGCCGAAAACATTGGACCTGTTCTTGCGCATCCGGATGTTGTGGGCACGTTGATGCCAGCGCTCATTGCGAGGTGGGAAAAGGTCCTGGACGAGTCTCGGGAGCTGATTCCGTTACTCGAGTGCCTGTCTTATGTTGCCATGGCCTTGAACGACACATTTGCTCCTTACTCTGAGCCCATCTTCCGGCGCTGTGTTCAGATCATCCACCAGAACCTGGAACAGAACTTCGCGGCTCAGAACAACCCTGGCCTTGACCACCCTGACAAGGATTTTCTCATCACGAGTCTGGATCTCATCAGTGCCGTCATTCAGGCATTGGATAGCAACAAGGCACAGCAGCTGGTGCAGTCGCAACAACCTGCATTTTTCGAGCTCGTCTGCCTCACGATGGAGGACCCTGCGGACGAGGTTCGTCAATCTGCCTATGCGGTGCTGGGCGACTGTGCCCGATATGTCTATCCCCAGTTGCAACCCACACTGGGACAAGTCTTTCCCATTCTCACCAAGCAGCTTGATATGGACGCGCTTTTGGATGAGGATATCGAGAGCGGGTTTGGCGTTGTCAACAACACTCTCTGGTCGGCGGGAGAGATCGCACTGCAGCACGGAAAGGCCATGGAGCCATACGTGCCCGAACTAAAGCAACGCTGCATCGACATCATGAATCATCCTCACGTCCCTAAGTCGGTCAGTGAGAACGCTGCTACGGCTCTGGGGCGTCTAGGGCTGGAATGCTCCCATCTCATGTCGGACGATCTGGGCAACTACGCCGGGACGTGGCTGGACGCCATGGATGAAGTGAGCTCATCGGAAGAGAAGTCGACTGCCTTTAAGGGATTCTCGATGATTGTCTGCCGAAATCCTACTGTCATGGAGTCCTCTCTTCTTCACTTCTTTACCGCCATCGCCAGGTACGAGGACGTGAAGCTCAAGAGCCCCCCCAAGATTGAATGCAAGGAAACATTCATGAATGTAAGTCAAGCCCGCCTGCCAGCATCTCCAGAATGGTTCACAGTGCTGACCGGGCTTTATAGGTCTTCAACGTCTACCGTCAGTTGATTGGAGATTTCGACACGTTCCTCAGCAAAATGAACCCAGCAGACGTACAAGCCCTCCGGACTCAAGGCTATGTCTAAGAGCATTGGCTCGAACTTGGCCTTGTGCGGCGCTCGTCACTTGAAGGCTCCATACCGACCGGGGTTGAGTTTGGCATGGCGGAATGGTACGGAGCCTGACCTGATTACCGTACATATATTGTTGCAGGCGTTGCGCCGCATTCCGAATAGGTAGATTTGGGTGGAATAGCTGCCCGCATTTGAAGCGAGCCCCGACTAGCGGGGTTATACCCAGGATTGCATTTTAGGCGACTTTACGTTTCTGTTTTCTTGTTTTTTTTTTGTTTTTGTTTTTTGTTTTGTTTTTTTCTCATTTTACCCGTCATTCTAGGCACCTGGTTCGTGACGGGAGATGGAAATGACTGCATCATTGGAATTCCGAAAGAGGAGGACAATCAATTGGCGAGGTTTTATGGCGAGGTTCAGCCCATACCGATGCTAGGGAAGAAGGACGGGCTGTGTGTTGGTAGACTGCGCGGGGTGCAGTCCATAATGAAGCCACTACCCGAATAGGTTTTAAACAAGAGAAGGAAATCGAGGATAGTGTGTGGCAAGTTGGAAGCTGCAGAGTCGTGTGCACCACGGGAGCAAGGAAGATAGCCCCATATTCGTCGTCCTCAATCTCATTTCGAGGCATGGTATGTTGACTCCAGATGTCCATTGAAGCTTCGCTAGTAGTTAGTGGTGTGGCAAGATTGCCAGCAAAGTAAATAGCACAACACATGAAAAACCGACGATGCCCGGGATAGAATGGAGAACGGGAGGCCGCCGCAAAGCAAGGATGCTTCAAGAGTGTTGTAGATATCCAGTACGTGGGTAATAACTTGACGTAGCTTTGAGGTGCTCCCTCGCCATGGTCTCAGAGGCTCGATATCAATAGAAGTATTTGTAGATAGTAGAGGTGTATCGCTCCCCGGTTCCTCTTTCTGTTCTTCACAGGCTATAGTGCTATGTATTACCATTCTTTTTAATTCCATTGCATTTCGTCACAGGGGTCATCATCCGTGGAGCACAAGAGCAACATCGGCAGCGTCTTCCTATGAAGGAGTCAGAAAAATATTTCGCTACATTCTAGAAGGCGTGGTTTTGTATCCTATTCTTCTGACCGCACGAGTAGGTAGATGGTCAGTGCGATTTCTCCTGTGGATATCATCAGCGTCCACTTTCTCCCAGTCATCGGGAAGCGCGCAGGAGCAAAAAGTCGACCCGTCTACATTTCATGGAACATCCCGATATCTCTTGCAACAAAAATCAGAATACCTGGATAGCGAGCAGGTCGCCTGGAGAAACAAGGGGGGGGGGGAATCACCTCATCCGTCAATCCCACATTCCCATCGCACAGACATGGCCCCAGCCCGCCCAAAGAAACACGGGACATGTATCTACACGCAGTACTCAAATTGCCCCGATCATACGCGTGCCTGACTCCTGCATATCGCACCAGTCGGCGCGTTTCAGTCGAGAGGTTGAGGCTCCGCAATGTCCTGCATGCATGTCTTCCTAGCAGCTCCGAGCTCTGAGCTCCGGGGCGTGTTCGGTAGCGAGACACGGGGCGCTAGTATATATATATACAGTACATTCATACATATATGTCGTACAGTAGCGTCCTGCATATAGTCGCCCCGGTATCAACACAGGTACTAGGTACCTACGCCGCGCCTTACAGTAGCTTACTAGGTACAGTAGTTGCCGGTGGTGAAAGCAGTGATGGATGGTTGAAGAAGGTACGGTGCTGTGCGGTGCGGTATGGACGGGGCCTCCCCCCCCCAATCAGCTCCGTCCGGTCTATGACCTACCCGGGGCCCAACCCCCAGGGCCATGGGCTTCATGTTCCGTTGCGGTGAGTCGGCGCTGTGTAGTTACAGCCCGTTCTAGTCTAATTGCTTGCGCTATCTGTGTGCCTGCCGCTGTAGCACATGAATGGCAGACATCATATCTACAGATGGAAACCACCGGAGGTCTTCAAGCTCACTCACCTAGCATCCGGCCGGCCACGATCAAAAGCCCGCTTCTCGGATTGTCCCAACGGAGATGAGAGGATATCCGCAGAAACATGATGTCGCATACGTAGGGGCTCAGATCAAAAGCTAATGCAAGCAATTTGAAATTCTCGGCGGCAATATGGCGCAGGAGCCTCTTTTTTCCCCTCTCTCTCGTCATGACTTCTTCGGCAAAATCGGGCGGTATTTGCAGCAAAGAGTATATGATTCGGTCCAAGGGGGGGGAGTCGGTGGCATGGATGTGTTTGCTTGCTTACCATTGTATGCATCTACTAGTCAGAACCGGAGTATTCAACAGACTATCCACGATCTAGGTCCTAGGAACTCAACTAGAAACAGATTCAGGTGTGGATCACTGTGGACCTCGTGGTATCCGCTCCCTTTCGATATTGCATTTATCGTTGATCTTGCACGTGCGCGTGCATGTATGTATGTTCATACTGTTGTGCGTACCATCTATCTAATATCGGCAGGTGCAGTGTACTTTGTAGCAAGGGAGTTCAAAATGTGTTCTCTAGAAGAACCTGGGGGATACTAGTTACAGTATCTTTACTAGCGGAAGCCCGTTCCTTGACGAGCTCGCAGCCACTATACACGACTCCAGGTATTGGAAGCTCCGAATACAACGGCGTCCCTCGGGATATTATTATTCTCTCGCTGGGGGGTAGGCAATCTTCACAAAGAGCTCTTACCCCTAGATAGATCTTTACATTTACGACTCGGCTAATATTGGCTTCAAACGCTCGTCGAGTCGTATCGAGATAGTACCATACACCTCAAGAAAGGAGGTCACAAGGCCAACAATACATGATGAAACGCCCTACTATCTACGGGCCTAGAACCGACATGGAGCCGCGACGGACCGCGCCTTTTCTCCTTCGCTCCCTTCCGTACCAATAGCCACGATACGACATCTTCCTTCCAGTTCATTCTTGGCTTCCTAGCTTAAGTCTCAATTATTTGCTAGCTAGGAGAATATTCAAGATTAGGTATGATATCCAGGAGAGACACAAGACATGCCCGACTTGGACAAGATTCGTGAGTAAGTAGCTACTTAGTTCTTAACCTAGGTACCCAGGGTGTATTCCTGTAAGTCTTCTATCTGAGTCTCAGATGGGAGAAACTCAGGCATTGTAGCTTATAGATTAGCATTATGTCCATTAATTACGTTAGTTGTTAGATGTGTGCCTTCGCCTCAAAGCTCTACGCGATTGTCATGCTAGACAGGGGGTCGCTCAAGAGAGAAAGTATTATCGTGGATAGTTAGATCCCAAACTACCATCTGGCTATCTAGCTTCAAGGTCTTTCGGGACTAAATCCTTTTATTTTTTTAGTCGCGCACTCGATATCATACGTGGCTCGGTGTCCATAGAAGTTCAACTTTCCAGCCGCAAGACCGTATCTCTCTCCATCTGAGGGAACCCAAAGCGGTCAGGAATACCCTCGTCAGAGACGACATACGCTCGTGTCCACCAGCTAGCTGGCTGAGAGAGCAACTACGCATGCAGGCAGGCAGGCCTTTCAGCTCAGGCAGGACCTGAAAGCAAACCAGCCCTTGGCGCCCGAGAAAACATATCTCGTAGAGCCCGCCCCCCTGGAATAGCTAACCGAAGAAGCCTCAGATACGGGTGTGTCGGCTGTATCTCGAACCCCCGTCCAGTAGTTATTTTCTAACCATGCTGACAACAACGGCAGCGGTGATTTGTCCAAATGTAATAGACGATGCCCCAATGCGTTGTCCAGCTCGCCGTAGTTACATCTTCCAACCCCCAGTCTGTCGCGAGAACCTTCAAGAGTCACCAACTACCAGGCTCACCTGCCTCTTATGGCAAAGAGTGGAACCGGCTGCCTCGTCGACAAACTTGAATAGTAGCAACTGGCTAACTAACTAGTTAGGTAGTAGTAATGCATATCCAGCCACATGACGAAACCCCCCAGGACCTCGATAAGCCCCGTCTAATAGCTGGTAAAGCCGCAGCAAACACACAGACACACACACGCATCTAGTTACGTCATGGTAACCTATAGTTAACCTCCAACTAACCGATCACTATAGCTCCCCCCCCCCCCCCGCCTTCTCCCTCCTTCAGCCTCCACCCACGCATGACACAGATCGCAGAATCGGCAGGTAAGCAAGCAGCGTAGGTAATGCAATGTGCACAATAGGTAGTTGGTTATGTGAGCAAGCAAGCAAGCCTCCTCCCCCTCCTCCTCCTCCTCCTCTAGCTTGAAACCATGGTCGGTATCCCGATTCGAACATTGATATCATCATCATCATCATCATCATCATCATCATCATCACCACTTCACTCCAAATTAGTTTCGTTCGTGCAGCAACAGCAACAGCAACAGCAACAGCAACAGCAAGCGCGGCAGGCAGTGCAAGCTGTAAGGTTGTTTGTTGAGCCGCCAAGCTGGGAAACATCTGTCCGTTGGCGACCAATAGCTTCTTCTATTCCGCGCGGTGCCAACCAAGCCTGCCTGCCTGCCTGTCTGCCTGCCTGCCTGTCTGCCTGCCTGCCTGTCTGCCTGCCTGCCTGTCTGCCTGCCTGCCTGTCTGTCTGCACTATCGGCAATTCCGCGCCCCCCCCCTCCCCCCCCCCCCCAAGTCATCTTTATTACTCGCAGGTTCCCCTCTGGGAACTAGCTAGGTGGACCGGGCTGTGTCGTTCTTGGCATTCCCCCCCCCCAAAACCCCCAAAACCCCCAGACTCTTCCAGATGGTGCTTACGGTGGCGCTTTCTTGTTAGCTGGCGCCAGCTGAATTCTCAATTTGTTAGCTACATAGGCAAGTGCGGCGTTCTGGACCGGAACCCTGGAGTAGAAAGACTAGAATGATGCAAGGGTCAGAGAACCTTTAGAACCCAGGGCGGAAAAGTAGGTCTAAATTCTAACCCTGCAGATAATGTCCAAAAAAGGTATTCGCCGGCTGAGGCAGTTGGATAGTTTCGTGTCATCTCCATATTGCGCCTAACTAGCATTATTAATTCCTTGGCAGCGGCAACTGCCATCTCTCGTGCCTCGTAAACACCCTCCTCGTTGGTATCATAGGTACAAGCCTCACCAACTGCTACATCTAACTAGACCTACATATCTCTCCGCAAGCTCGCGACACCACTCACATGAGGCCAGCCATGCCTCGTCGAGCTGTTTTTCAATCAACCCCCTCGAACCTCAGCATCATGTGGTAACTTTTGTCGATGCCACTTTGCGAATTCCGCGGCATAGCTAGCTAGTTAGAATCCAGAAATAGAAATATATCTATCCCGTCCCTGAACACGACATCAGGCACATATGATACATGCTGCACACGCACTTACACCGCACTTACACACTACGATCGCAGACCCGGCACCAGCACGCTGTAAGAAAAAATACCCATCATAGTCACACAGAAGAAAATCACACACCGCTTTCCCTACCATAGCAAGCAGTGCAGCCACGCAGGCGTCATACATAAACCCCCCCTTGGGTCCCTTGAAGAGGCAAGAGAACTCTGATTGGCCGGGAACCCACAAGACGCGAGTTGGCAAACTGCTTTTCTGCTTTTCACAGCCTCGCCCGTGTATGCGAGTATAGTGTTATGCTACCTTTGGCCAGGGGTAATAGTAGTAGTACTAGTAGTACTAACTAGTACTATACTACTACTCCTACTCCTACTACCAATTCAGACCCGATAACAGAAAACAGTGTGAGCCGTAATGCTCCAATCCGAAGCAATTTGGGAAAGAGCATGCATGTCTCATCAGAACAACTGCTGTGGCGCCCCGAAGTCAGACGGTAGTTATAGGCTGGACGCGCTTTGCTTGATAGCCAGTACCGGCCCTCGTCCAAGCTGTTGGTAAAATGTGCGGGTAACCACCATGCTGCCCAAGAAAACACCGAGGCATGGGGCCGGGGCCATCCCAACCGAGCTGCTCTCGAGTGGCAACAGAAGACTCCTTGGCCCTCCCCCATCACGCAGCCGACCACCGGCTTCTTCCGCCCCCCCGGGAAACCAGGCCCGTCGTCCGTCCAGTTTCACCAGCAAAGAAAAGCTCCCTCCCTCCCCATCTCTGTCCCGTCCTTCCCAGTCGGCCGGCCCATGATCCATGCTTGCGCGCGGTATTGTCCCGCGACGCGCACAAAATGCACACCTCGCTCGCTCGCTCGCTGGCTCTCTCGCTCTGCCGTGCGAGGCCAGCCCGTTGCCCACACGAGCCGGCTCGACGAAGCAGAGCGGAGAACCGACAAGTAGGCTCATCCCCGACAGACTTTGCTGGCTCCGGCCTGGACGAGCAAAAAAAAAAAAAAAAAAAAAAAAAAAAGGGGGAAGACGGGAGACACGGGGAAAAGAGGAGCTGGAGGAGGGGGTGGTCGTCGACGAAAGGGGGGCGAGGACTGCATCAAATCCCGCATTAGCTCTATGCCGCCCTGCGATCGGAGAAAAGCACAGATCAGCACTGCAACTGGCCGGACGAGATCTGCCCACCGCCACACGGCGCGCTTGGTGCTTCCCAGACGGTGCAACTCGATGATCATGATAGAGGGAGTGGACTTGGCTTGGGCTGTCGGGAGATAGACCCTGAGAAGAAGAAGAAGAAGAATCCCATGTCGGCTACAACTCTTCTAGTCAGTCAGGGGGGAAGGGAAGGGGACAATGGGGGGCGGGGGGCGGATGAGGCTACATGCCATGAATACGCGTGTTATTATCGTCCTGCGTAATCTAGCAATTATAACATGACACCGCAGCCAGCAGCTTTCCCGCGCGACGTGCTATGAAGCCTGTACGAAAGTTGAGACAAAAAAAAAAGAAGAAGAAGAAAGAAAGAAAGAAACGCCCCTCGCGGGTACAATGTAATATTGTGGCTAAGACACCTTGTTTAACAAAAAAAAAAATATGAATCAAGACGTCCATGTAGAGGAGAAACAGAGGTGAGGATCAAGTCGGGACCTGCGCATAGTCCAGGCACGCGGAGGCGGCGGCCCTGCGCGCGGGATGTATTTTGTTGTTTCGAGTCCCGAGCATTTCATAGGTTTGTGTGGATAGGGTAGGGTAGGGTGGTGGTGGCTGTGTAAAAGATTATTTTATTTGTCTTTTTCCAGGAACCGACCGGTCCAGCAAGATTGCACTCTCTCATGCGGTGGAATGCGTCTCCACCCCAAGAGACGACCAACCCAACCCCAACGGAGCCAAAACTTTTGGAGATCCCCAGGGGCAAAAAGAAAAAGCCCAAGACGGCCCAATATCCCAGTAACCATCGAGGGAGTGGGTTCTTTTCTCCCCATATTACTACTGTTGGATTACTATCACATGGCAGGTCTTCTGCGAAGGGGCACAAGGGTCGAGGTGCTTGAACTTGCCAGGGGCATGATGGTAGTCCCCCACCAAAGCACCAATCTCGTGGAACGCTTCTAATTATAGAGAAGCCTTACGAAAGGGGAGAAGGTTTTGGTAGACCCAAGGGGGACTAGAACCAAAACTTCGGCTGGGTGCATGTCATGTCGCTATGGTGGGCTGCCTTTGTTTCTTCTTTAGTTGCGGCCACTGGAACGCGTGTCTTGGCTGAGGACCTGTGAGTGGATATGGTTCGTACTCGTTCCGTAGGGTATCGGGTTGCGGCCGCTGCCTCCCAGCAAGATCGGTATATGCATCGGACCCCTCTGACCGGTCCGATCTTTTCTGTGCACTCATCGTGACGCGAGGTTTGGAGACGGCCCTCGGAGTTGGACTCGGTGGTTGGTGTTTGGGTGTGTCATGATGGAAATGAAAATGTCTGATCCACCACACAGCATGCATAGCTTTAGGTGCACATGTAGGCACACCTCCCTTGGGACGTGCGACTGGCTATGATGTTTGGCGTCTCCAACCTCGGTCAGATGTTGCTGCATATCGCATAGACAGCTAGGACAGGCAGGCTGCAGCAGGTATCAGGAAGCACAACTCACCGCCTCCATGCAGCCAACGTCCTATGGTCCTTGTTGTGGACTTGACTATGAATGCTGTCGAGGCGAATGTGTGCTCCTCGGTCTCCATAGATTTCCCTGGTCGTCAAGTCCCACGGCTGGCGGGATGGGCTGATGGCCACGCTGGGAAACCCATGGCAGATCAGGAAGAAACTTTTGACGGGGGAATGTGCGTGACTGGAAGCTGAGCCCCCGGTGCCGGGTGTGGAACAAATTGAGAAATTCTCTATCCCGGTATACCACGTCGTAGGTTGCAACTTGCAAGGTGTCTTAAATGGTCTGGAAGGGCAGCTCTCGACCGACGCTTTCAGGCCTCCGCGAGCTCTGGGGCCGCATTCTCCGGATTCCGTCGCGTCTCGGGCATCACTGCACTCCTTCTCTGGGAAGCTTCTCGGGCTAGGGCTTCGGCAATTCTTGTCGCTAGTCGGGTAGTGGCAGCAAGCCCGGGGCTCTTGTTGACGCAATGGCCCCCGCATGAAATCTACTTGGAGTTTGACTAAAATGCTGTTGTCTATGGTCTTCCTCTGGTTCTGTACAGTAACTTCAAGGCAAAAGCCGTGTGTAGGCCTAACAGTCAACGCTCTATGTATGTAACCAGCTTAATGGGGCATGAGAAAAGCGCTATTGCACCCCAGCACGGCATAATACGCTACACAAGAGGGAAGCTGCTCAAGCCACCTTATAGCCGCCACCGTGTCGTCGGTGCCAGTGCCGATCCGCCAATATGGCAATATGGCAATTCAAACCTTGGCGCATGACTGGAGACGGTCAGCCAGAATCGTCGAGAGGATCAATAAAAGGAGTGCAGAGGATGATAAGCGGGCAATGTTGCCTTTTAGGTTGCCATGTTGTTGAGGATTTTGAATATTAGATGCGAGGCCGGTGAGCCTCTGCCCCTGGGCCTCAACTTTTTCATAGCAGATGGGTGGGAACTAAAACTAGAGGAAGAAAGTTATTTGGTTCATGGAACGTTACCAAACGGTGTGGAATTGTTGCTGTCCATTAGCTTGGCACGTGCGGTAGTGTCCCGGGCCTTTCGCCATGGCGGGCAAAATTGTCCGTAAACTCAATCTGGCTTGACGAGCATCGAATGATGGCTGGTTTTTGGGGAGTGCATGATGCTCGTCGAACATTGCAAACATTGCAAACATTGCTGGGCAAGATCGGCGACAGAAACAGAAAGCAATGGTGGCAGAAAACGACGAGCGCCGAGAATGGAAAAGCCAAGCCAGGCGATTTTCTTGGCCAAAAAGGTTATCTTTAAGAATAGAAACGTTCTAGTCCCAAAGGAGAATAGGGCCACAAACATTCGACCATGATGAAAGCCAAGACTTGGCCTTGAGCTTTGCAGTCCTCCTGCGGTGCAAAACCCAATGGCGTTTCTGAGGTGTCCTGCCCTCTGCCCTCTGTATGCACAAGGGTATAAGCGAGTGAGAGGCTTGGAGATGCAAATGGACCATTGTTGAAGCGCCTTCGGCACCATCTAGCCACCTTCTCGGTGGCACTTCTGGAGTTTTTTTTCATCGCGTCCACAAATTGGACATACCTCCCTCCAACTGTACGTATGTACATAGGGAGAGAAGACTGATTTGTCTGTGTTCCTACCAAGGCCAAGCAGTCTGTACAAATACCGAAAATATGTTTCTATCGGGGTTGTTGCATATTACTTTACGAGCACTCAAACAATAACTTCTAGCCTTGCCTCTGGGGGAGAAGAGGTGAGGAAATAAGAGGACAGGTCAGAATTGTCACGAGTTTATTGGATTGAAGCCTGGGGGAGATTTGTAGGAGCGAAATAAAGTACCAGCCTCGTTAGCGATGCTTGGCCCCCGAAGAGCCGGTGGCGTCGGCCCTGGCCGCAGAAGCAAATAAAGGTCTGAATCTCTTGGCGCCGCGCTGACGCAATGCTGCGCTGCGCCTTGGGTTGGGAGTTGAGGTAAAAAGAAGGACCTGCAGCAGCGGGAAGCGATGATGATTTTTGTTGTACTGGTCATTGCATAGTAGGTAGCGTAGTAGAAGGGGCTGGTTCCGTTTGTGGTAGAAGATCTGGGGTCGATATGTAGGGCAAGGGCCCCTGGAGCAGCGGCTCATGCCAAAAATGAACACGAGAAACTGCTGTTTCATCGGACCAGAGAAGTTGGTACAGTCTCCACAGAGCCCCTGTTGTTTCTCTCAGGCTGACTGGGCCCCCGGCCCCTGTACGCCGTTCCGAACTGGCAGGCACCATTCGCGGTGAAAGTGAATAGCTTCCCTTCGCAAATTCTACTAATGGGCAATCTCTTAAATCTCGGTTTCTGCAGGGCCCATGGTGGATTTTGGAGCTTTCGATCGAAGTACATTGGTTAACTCCCCAGTTGGAGTGTCAGGCTATGAACACCAAAAAAAGAGAGCCGACAACGTCTGCGTCCTGCAACACAGAACTTAACGTCATCGATTCAATTCGATAACAATACATTTTTAACTACAGCTGTTCAGCCAGCATAACGCAAATCGCAGAGAATGACTGACTGGTTTTTGGTTTCTGCAAACTCTCTCTCTCCTCCACAGTAAATAGTATGAGAAGCTGCTACCATTTGTAGATATCGTGTTGTCGACCGCTTGGGTGTGCAGAAGGCTTCGAATAAATAGCCTCGACGGGTCCTGTGGTTACCCCCATAATTAACCAGTCTTTGTACAGCATGTACGCTCGGTGTGACTTTGATGCATCGATGCTCTGGTCTATTGGTACAATGAGACGGCATCTTGTAATTGTTGTTTTCCAAAGGTACCGAATGGAGTTCCCGAACTTACAGTAGATAGGGGATGACTGCGGCTCCTATCATCCGGAATGTTTATCATCATCAACTTGACCCCCCACAAGCAACCCAACGCTCCGGAGCCGGCACACTCGGGATAGGCAAGTTCCAAAAGAGGAGACTACACAGCACAGTAGCACCGTGGGCTATCTAGCTAATGGCTTGGCAAACCTGAAGAGGAGCCGTGGCCTATGACATAATGGCACTGCAGAGTGGTGAAACGGTTGCGCAAGCTTCATCAATCTTCACCACCACACACTTCTTTTTTCACTCTCACTTTCCCACAACACTTGCTAGAAAGTAGCCATAATTCTTCCTCTCTTGGCAATCGGGTTTGCCCTCTTGCCTCTTCCCTCCCAAGGGCCGTCTAGGGGTGCTTGGCGCATACAAACCACATTAGCGCATCCTCACAATGCCCCAAAGCAACAGCCCCGTGGTCCATCTATATGCACGAATCGAGGCCTTTTAACACTAGCCGATAACTAGATCAGATGAGAACGAGGCGAGTGAGCCCTTTGTTTTTGCTCGGCCTTCGTCAGAACCTCTACATGACATCATCTTAAAGTCTGAAGCAGGTGTGCCTCAGGTCAGGCATCGATAAAAGCTACTCCATAGCAGCATAAACACTACGGTAATGGGTAGCTTTGATATGTTTCATTTCCCACCGTTTTCCCACCTGCCACTACTGTACCAGTTTACAGTGCACTACTCCTACCGATGCGACGGTGAGGAGGACGGCCTGACGGGAACGTGAGGACCGGTCATGGTTCTTCTTCAGAGGCTGGGCCCCCCCGTCACCTCCACCGGGAACCCCTGTGCCTGGGAACGCTTGGCAGCCGTACGATAGCCGGGGACGAGGGGAATGGTCTCGCTTGTCTCGGTCCCTCGGCGTGGTGGGGAGGATGGAAACATTCTCGGCGAAAAATGTCATGAATAATACTTTGGAAACGCCATATACCTGTGGGGAGGATCCTGGCCCGCACTCACAAGTTTCCGTGGTGGAAAGGCAGCGACGCAGCACACACACACACTTGGAGGAGGAGCGAAGTGGACCTGTTGTGATTCTCCCACACCCCACATCAAATAGCTGCAAGAGACTAACAAGCACAGCTTACTATCGCTTGCTAGATATTTTGATCCAATATTGTGTGCTTTCGTCTTCCAGCATCTCAACTCCCACATGATTAAGAGCAGAAGAGGAAGGAAGAAAGCGACATGCTTCTCCTGCTGCACAACGAGCACAGCCAATTCAGACGGTGCTCAACATTGCTCGCTCATGGCGGGTGGCCAGTAGGAGCGATGCATACCACCACGCCAGGATGCGCCGAGACTGCACCTGCTGCGGCGGGTTCGTGGGAAACATGCAACAAAATCACATTTTTCCCTCCCGCCAATATTATCCCTCTTCTCCCTTTTTCTCCGTTCATTCCACGGATCGTCTTTTTGCTAATTAGCCATCATTTGATAGGTTATGGCGATGGATCAACTACCTTTCCACTCTGTCTTATGCAAGTGCTCAGATATTTTGTTTGATTTCCTGTCGTTATCGTGGCCCGTTTTGGTCGGGGTTTGCCAAAAAAAAAAAAAAAACTGCTCGGGATTATATATGTGTGCAGATAATGGCATGGGTAGAAGCGTCGACCAGTTTCTATGGATATACCGTCATGGCAGGCTTGACTGCTCGGAGCACTTTTCCATTGGTGGGACGCCAGCGAGAAGCCACCATGGATGGACCAGATGGATGCTCTTCTCGCGATTGCGCCTCCTGGACAGTGGACAGCACTCCACTCTATGTAGATGCGAGGACTAACCTGTTAACCTGCCCGGTTACTTTTGGGCAGCCATAATGATGGGTAGATGGCACCTGTCGACTGGCAGGCTGTATATACATACCGTACACGGACCCATGTGTCATGCATGAATGGGAACATGCACTGGAGGAGGAGGGAAAAAGACGGGAGGAAGAAACCTGGCGTGTTCTCCTGCTCCCACACCACCTGAGACCCGTGGGCCGGGGTGGATTGGACGGCACTCCAGTGTGGTCGGAGCTGCTTTTGCTCCGCCTCAACCGTGTCCACTAATAGGAGACGCTAGACCCAGGTGAGGCATAAGAGCACAACAGGGCAGGAGCTTGAGTGATGACTTGCACCCTCTGGCGTCTCTGCTTCTTCCCTTTCCATCATGTCCCTCGCCAAAAGCATTCATGAATGGATGAATTGGGTGTCGGGTATGTCTGTGCATGGTGGTAAGAAGAAACCACGCTCAGGGCACAGCTCATCGCAGCATGTGCGTGCCCCCTTTTTCTTTTGGTCCCCAGCCGTGTCTTTTCTCGGATTCCACGCACATGGCACTGGGTGGCAGTCCTGAAGCAGCCCAAGCCAGGCAATTCAGTTCAGTCTGTATATGTATCCATCATGGCCCGCCCCAAGAACGGGAGAAGGGCCGTCCATTGGCGTCGTTAGTACGATAGATCCATAATGCCGGCACAGGTATCGCCCGCGAGTAGTGAGTAAATCCATCGCAGGAATCCTATCTGACCATGGATGATGTACCACGCGATCCGCAGCTTGGGAATTGAACTCGGGAAACTAGGGAGGATGTTGGTAGTTTAGTGGGCGGGAAATATTCACCAGTACATATGCATGTAAGGAGGAGTACCGAGGTACGCTGGTACATGTTCCAGAGCACCTCTCAGTTCCCTGCAGGGGGGGTTTGATGGGTGGGAATCGTGACCAGGCTTGGCAAGATGGGATAGAGTGATAAAGGTACGGAGATACATAGAAACTCCCTCAAGCTCAAAGAAAGAAAAGAAGGAAAAGAAAAAAACCTGGAGTATTTTGTTCGTTCCTCATCCTAGCGCTTGGCCTCTATCTTGATTAGGAAAGCCACCCTTGCTGCTCTTGCCGCCCACACCCGTTTCCCGCACACCCGTTCTATTTAACAATGTGATCCCCCCATTCCTCCGTCCCTCTTGCTATTCTCTCCCCTCATACACCATAGCCTATACCCACTTCAGCCCTGTTGCTGCAAACCTCCACCCACATTCGCTTTTAGCAAAAAACCTTTAGGAAGTCCTCGTTGACTCCTGTCACTCGCTTTATTTCTATTTTTTTTTCACGTTTGGAGAGCAAAGACAAGTTAACGACAACCCCCGAGATCCATCAATTCTCATCAGCCGTATTCTGTACCCATATTGGCCCATAGAAAGAAATCTCAAAGTGTCCAGTCATCAACCACAACTCCGACGACACCTCTAACAACGCCATCTACGAAGCCAACACAACAACTTGTGTGGTGTATATGAGAAAGTTCTAAGCTCACGCACCGCCGTCTCATAATACCGCCATCAGACAACCTCTCTCCTTCGTCGAGCTTGTACCAAACGAGGAAAAAAACCACACCTAACGATCGCTACCTGCTCGGAGTAAGGCTGTTGAAGGGAAGAAGAGAGCAAGGAAACTACCAAAGAGAGAGCGAGGATTAAATTTGATTTACCACCGACTCCCACATCCACTATTCTTCCGAGAGCATCCACCACACCCCAACAAGCCGCTCACCTCATCCGCCACCGATCAACCACCACCACCGTCTCATCCTCCCCCCGCCACCACCTAACTAATCCCAACTCCCTCAAGCTTACTTGAAGGAGACAGGCCTATATCTGTCTCCACTATCGAGTCAAAATAGGTTCGCTGTAGAGCAACCGTAACCAACTTGCCTCTGGCACCCGACGTTCGCTACCAATTTTAAGTTCGACGACCTGTTTGTCGAACTTGCCCTTTCTTTTTCTGTCGTTTAATCTCTTAATCCAAGTCCAGCAATCACAATGGCCGGCCCTGGTGGTGGTCCTCCCCGCCGCAGGTAAGTGTTCATCTAATCGAGGCCCCTATCGTGACAGCTTTTCGAGTCGAAGACCCTAACAATACTTGCAGTCACACCAAGTCCCGTAAGGGTTGTGAGACTTGCAAGCGTCGTCATATCCGCTGTGACGAAAACTTCCCCCAATGCCGCAACTGCACTAAGCACAAGATCCGCTGCCCCTATAATGACATGCCAATCCCCGAGGACAGAGCTGTCACTCCTGACAAAGCCGATCTCATGTGGACCCCTGAGATCGAGGCGGCTATTGATCAGTGGCAACGAACTGGCGTGTTTCCCTTCCCCAGTCTCAACATCTATCCGGCTCCCGCGTCCCAACGGTTCTCGCGCGAAGAGCTCAGGCTCATCTACCACGTTGCGGCCATCTGCAACCAGCTTGGTGCGATGGATGCCAACAGCTTCACCCTCTGGACCCGCCACATCCCCACGATTCTTCGTCTCGGAGCAACTCACCCCTTCGTTATGCACGCTCTCCTGAGCTTTTCTGCCTCGCACATGGCTTTCCTGACCGAATGTCCCCATGTCGCCAACATGGCTGAGCAGCATCGCAATGTAGCCCTCACAGGCCTCGCAGAGGCGATTGGATCTTTCTCGCGGGAGACTTCAGATGCCGTTTTGGGCGCGTCTCTCGTGCTGTCTTGGCAGGCGACCGATTGGTAAGCTAATATCAAATGCAGCTTCCCGGCCGGTGGGAACGGCAACTAACAGGGTGAATTATAGGAAGAGCTGGACCCAACACATGCAGGGAACCTATTCGGTAAGTCCTCTGATATCAGATGACGTTGCGGCGTGAGGCAATCAAATCTGACAATAGATTATAGGTCATCGAGGCTATGGATCAATGGAAGCACGAGTCCCAATTTGGCGAATTCATTGCTGAGAGCACCACCTTCCCGACTGCTCCTCCGTCTCCCAGCCCGGATCACAGAACCCGCCAGCCTCTGCCCGAAGATCTGGAAACATACAGCCGCACCCTTCGTCAGCTCCAGATGGTTGAGACGCACCTCCGCCATCTCAAGGAAGACCCAAAGCCCATCTCGCAGCTCATTACTTTCATGAAGGGAGCCCGCAAGGTGACCTCCACGAATGGTGTCAGCCAGCAATTTGAGAGACTTCGACCGCTCCGAACCTGGCTGTTTTGGCTTCCCGTCATGTTTCTTCAGAAGACTGGAGGCTCTCCGACAGCCCTGCTGACCATCACTCACTACTACACAGTGGCCCTGCTGATGGAGCGTCTGTTCCCAGAGATCGGCGCTGCTTACTTTGGTAGTCTCGCTCTTGGACCGGTCGAAGAGATTGCCAGGCGTCTGCTTTCCATCACGGTCAACGGTGGAGGTGTCGAGGATGGTGCTCATTCGGCTTTGAAGCATTTGGAATTCCCTATCACCATGATTGATGATTTCCGTGTACGCATGGGCTGGGTGCAACCAAGCAGGACACAGTCCTTCCCCCAGTACGATCCTCCCAACTTCTTTGTTGGCGACACCATGCCGTCTCCTCCTCCCATGCCGACTGAGGGATATATGCCATATGGCAGCCCGGCCTTCAGCTACAGTACCGAGTCATTCGATGGTCTTCCCCAGGCTACCACAGCCGGTGGGCTCGCACCTGGCGAAGTAGCGACTGCTGCAGTCAGTCCCCTGACCCTGGGCTCCCCGTTCCCCAACCAGCAGTACCTGAGCATCCCATCTCCGAGCTACGCAACTGCATACAGCCCGGCATCTTCCACCTTTGGCGAGGGATCGATTGCCTTCAGCGACAACGAGGACTTTGTCGGCTCTTACTCGGAGGCCTTGGGAGGAATGCCCACTGGAACTCAAACGCTGGGTGGCTACGACTGCGCAACTAGCTCAGCTTCCATGGACAACTTTGGCGTCGGGTTCGTTACTCCAATCCAGACCGTGTGGATCTAGCCGTGTCTACAACCACCGATCCGGCCCCTCCTGCGCCTTCGGATGAAGGAATCAACAGAACAAGTGTAATTGACCTTATTGTTTTTGGTTTTTTTTTTCAGGACACCTTACACCCCGACAACTCCAGTAATGCCTTACACCTGTGCTACTGCCGGAGGCCCAATCTGGTCGACAGCCCCTTCGCCTTTCCTGGCACCGGATCCCTACAACATGCCTCTGCCGGACAGCCCACTTGCACTTGGGATTCCTTCGCCTTATCATCACCGCCACAACTCATCAACCACTTCTCTCTCCATTTCGGTATCTGTACCCGATGTGTCGACAGTGGAAAGCAGCGCGGTGAATGAGCGGAGATCCTGAAGAACCCCAGACGCGCAAATCCACCTCGGACTTCGCCGCATTGCCATCTACTTGGATTGCATTTTTAATTTTGTCAACTTGAATTTTCTCCTTTCTACATGTTCTGCTTTTGGCAAGGCTCTTTCGAACATCGACACAGACGCGCATGTAACCCACGCTCCTTGCCCCCCACGATCGCTATCCACATCACCAACCCAGTTGTGCGAGCACAACGTACCGCTCTTTTGTCTACGCGACACTACAAATCATTGCTCCAGCTATAGTCACTCATTCAACCAAACCCGCTCGACGCCATCCTCCCACGGTGATCGACCACCATTCCGTGGTTATAATACGGCCACCACGCTCCTTTTGTACGATCATCGATTATGATACCCACACGCTCCTTAGACTTTTTTAAAGATACCCGCACTGGCATGTTATTCTTTTTTTTCGATTATAGACACTCCTTCGACACGAATCTTTCGACCTCACGACTTGTTTGGGATTGTAATACCATTATAGTCACTTTTAATCGGTTCTATGGGCAAACCGTCATAGACTTCCATTCCTTTGGAAACCATCCAAACCACATCACATCACCCTGCCCCCGGTTTGATCAACCAACCAACTGCATAGCGACTGTTTTTTTCGGTGTTTGCATAATCTTGTGGACATGTATAGGATTTGTTGGAAATTGTGTTTTTTTTTTTTGGTTAAATGGCTATCGCTCCGGCCTGTGGATTCTATGAGGAAGCGCGCAAAAGCTATTTGGACTATTTGCGGGATATACAAGACGCATTGGGACGGCGTTATTTGAGGGTAATTTCACGTTGGAATGCGAGGAACAGGCGCTTGGAAGGGAATTGTTTCAGCTGCCCGGCACAGCTGTGTTGCCGTGTTTTGGTCATTTTATCGAGCAAAAGCGAGCGAGCAACGTATATGTATGTATGTATGGCCTGTTGAAGAGAGGAGGGAGGGTTCGCTTTGGTATTTTGAAGAGCATCCCCATGTGCTTGTCTCGGGGGAGGGTCTTTTTTTGCATGTTTTCCGTGCTTGCTGTATCCATCAGAACTCTCACATCCTAGACGGAGAGTGTTGAGAAGAGGAAAGGTGACGCCGCCCCTTGCTTAGCAGGGAAGCAAATAATTTGATGATTTTGGGAAGCCATGGGCACAAAGCTACACTAGCAGTATACTAGGCACACGTGTTTCTAATAGTCGATCGCATAACCTAAGGGGAATTGACCTAAAGCAAATGCAACCTTTAAATTCCTCTCAGTCTATTTCCCACCAGTGTCTTTCGTGCTCTTGATAGCCGCTAAGGTCGAAGTCATAGCAACCGCCACCCTATTGTTTTGTTTCGACTTGAACTCGAGAAGGAAAGAAGCAACCTATCAAGAGAGGGCGGGACTAATTCCTTCTCCTTCGGACCAAGAGGTTGAAACCAGGGGCATATGCAGACCTTGAGTCTCTTGTCCAGAGGCCACAGCCTGATTGTTTTTATTCGGGTCGAGCAGCACTTCGCCACCCCCAAACGGCCGTCGGCCTCCCTCGCACATGCTGCCACGCGATGCCCGCAGAAGAAACCACGTCACTGAGCAGTAAGAAAGAGGCAAGGGTGGGAGCAACATGGAGCGAGGAATTGAGCCCTGGGACGGGGGGGAAGTAGCAACTGCACATTCTCTCCTTTAGGATTGCTGATGATGACCCCACCCGGGTGGGTGCGGTGCACAACAAAACACAGGACCCCTTTCAAGAGGCGCAAAAGGCGTTGTCTTCCCACCTGTCCCACTGGAGAGTTAATCTATGTTTTATGAAGGACCGCCGGTATTTGGATGGGTCCGCTACGTAAGTGTACAGCGCATAGGGCAGACTGGGTATAGGGGGGGATGAATTACCGCGCGCGCAAAACATGGGGCTGACAAGCAGCAGTAGGTGATGAGTGGTTGGCAGGGACTCCGAAGCAGAAAGAAACCGCCCTCAGGTTGTGTGGGTCTGTGTCACGGAGCACTGAGGATGCAGTATGAAATAGCACAAAACCTTCCGTCTCTTCCCTCCGCACCACTGCTACACAGTGTACTCCATGGATGCGCGGGACGGGAGAAGAAGAGAGGAAAACCCAGAGGGCGCGGAGAGCGGGAGACGATGGGATAGCTAACAAGGTCTCGACGCAAGCACTGGGGGCTAAGCTATACATACATACATAGGTATATACCTGACTTTGACTGAGGAACATCCGTGTGTAGGGTATGGTTCCACTTCTGCCCTGAGCGAACTGCGCGGCCCTCAGGCTAATAGGATTCTCGCTGTGTGGATGCCTCGGTACCCTGTACGGAGAAAAGTTCCACGTACGCGGACCTCAGTGCTCATGATTCAAGACACCTGCGTAGATTTGTATTGGGCTGCCAAACAACATACCTCGACTCTAACGGACCTAACGACACGGAACATGGAAGGAACAAAGAAGAGGTTCCTTCTGGGAGACAAACAAACGCGCCCACATCCTGCTCGACGCTGTGAGACCGGGAAAGGTAAACTGAGCGCGCGCGGCGGCCACACAGGATCTCCCACCCAAGGATGTCGAACCCGGCGCGCAAGCGAGCCTCTCTCTTGGCTTTTAGGCCTGGTTCCTTGGGGATTCCAAAACTGGATATGGCCAGCGTTGGATCATTCACCGAAGAAGCAGGTACCTACCTACCTACCTACCTACCGCCACTGCTTTACCGTGCCTGGCCCTTACATCAGCTCCGAGCCCTGGGGGGGGGGGGGGGGGGGCACAGCCCCAAGTCCAGAACCACAGTGAAGGCCTAATGATGGTCAACACCACCCACGAATGTGGCAAAGAGCGA